>CAUYLG010012463.1:0-83358 GCA_963573385.1 Cacajao melanocephalus | reverse complement strand
GGAGCACTACACATTGGGGTCTGTTGGGGGGAACAGGGGAGGGACAGTAGCGGGTGGGGAGTTGGGGAGAGATAGCATGGGGAGAAATGCCAGATATACGTGAAGGGGAGGAAGGCAGCAAATCACACTGCCACGTGTGTATCTATGCAACAATCTTGCATGTTCTTCACATGTACCCCAAAACCTAAAATGCAGTAGCACTCTCTTCATCTTAACAGAGGGTATTAACAGAAGAGATTTTGGACAGCAACAAACCTCCTATTCTTTTCTGAAAGGTCCTTAAATGGTTTATTATTCAACGGTTTGTTAAGTAAAACAGTGAAAGCTATGCAGTTCAGTTATGTTGCTAGGATTAGCAAACAAGTTCATGCAGAAACTGCACCACGATTTACCACAGGGACAGCAGCAACTGTAGGACACCATGAACTCTAAGCTTCATTCTGATTTCAGAGATGTTAAAATGTCAGAAAATGTGCATTTACAACTGGTAAAATGCAATATTTTAAAGTATTTGTTGACTAACTGAAGCTAGGTTACAACAATGAATACATTTGATGTTACTCATGATTCTAAAACTAATGATCTCTGGGTCAGCAGATTTCTCTTTACCACACATCAAGGAAAACAAGAAATATAACATAGTAGAGCCCCCAAGTATTGTGATTACATTATTACCATTTAATAACAACAGAAGTTTTTGTTCTGGAAGACTAAAGGGTATAGGAGTACTTCTGTATTTCAGAGATAACTTATCGGTAACTAGCCAGGCTGCAGCTAAAAATTTTAGATGTCATTTAAAAAATCTAATAAGCAAATATCACCATGAAAAAGATCATAAAGTAAAATCTAAGCTCTTACCAAGAACTTGGTTACTCTTGAGCTACAGCTTTTAAGAAGCTAGTCTTTTGTCTAAGCAGATGAAAAGCAGCAAAATGAAAAGCGAACTTTTTAAAATGAGCAAGTAGGAGATAGTATGACAATGTAAAGGTAAGCACAATGACAGCAACAAGAAAAAATATCTGAGGAAAAACTCAAAGCTACAAACAAACTGGAAAATGGAAGAGTAATAGCTGGGAGCCATTAGACTAAGGGAAACAAGTTGATACAGTACTTCAAAGCATACCAGTTGTTTAGTACAGTTAAATGAGTAAGCTACAGTCTCTGCAGCAGATTATCTTGGTTGCCTAGCCTACCTCTAATTGTCAACCCCCTTTTCCTCCTTTCAAACAGAAGCCTGATCGTGTGTCAAGCATTTATCCCACTTCTGTAAGGCCATATGCTTTGGGAAAGCTGGTCCCATCTCCAGCAGACAATGCAGACTGGTTAAAACTCATGTTTTTCAAACTGAGGGTTATGATCAATTAATAGATCATAACATTAATTCAGTGACTTGCCACCAGCATAAAAAAATAAAGGAATAGAATAGACCACACAGAGCATATTGCATATATTCTTAACATCGAATGAACGATGGAATGAACAATGCAGCCAACTGAGACTACCATGTGAGAGAAATATAAATTGGCCATGAATAGGTATTTGGTTCACTGACATCTCATTTGATCTTCTGACACGGATGGTCAATTTGATGATTAATGAAGAGGTTAAAGAGTATAACTCGGCAGAGTTATAAAGCAAAGTATGTAAGAAGTTTATCTATTGGTAAAGTGTTGATTCTTTCAACAAAGTTTAGTTTCAAACTTTCAGTATATTTTTCAGAAAGAATGTTATTGAGTATAACATTTTTCAAATTCTCAGCAATGGTAGTATTTTAACTGATTTAGTACAAGCAGCCCTTAAAACGAATCACTCTATACTTATAAGAAAAAAGGATAGTGAAGTAAAACCTACAGAGGCAAGCTCAACTACCAAATTTGGAAGTGTTGATAGTGACAAAATTGAGAGAAAATGTTGACTCCAATCAGTTATCTATGACTTGACTTGAGCCATGTTATATATAGAAAATAATAACCATAAGACTTTAAAATAAGCTTGATTTAAAACATGGTTTTATAAATGTGCAAAACAATAAAAATGAGGGACCCCAGATGTATTGTTGGTAATGATATTCTTGCAGATGGCAGTGTTAAAACTTCAAAATTAAAAAACAAAATTACTTAGAACACCCCTACCACAGGGCTAAAATGAAAATGATGGAAAATACCAAATACTGATGTGAATGTGGAGCAACCAGAATGCTCGAATGTTAAGTGCATTGTAGGTTAGATATGCAAGGCAAGGCAGTTTTATGGAGAATTTATTTTATGTGGTTTAAATGTAACTTCACACAAAACTAAATTAGATATGTTTACACAGTGCAAAAATGCATTCCTGTTCCATATACATTAAACTAGATACAAGAAAGAGAATAAAAAGTGGAAAAATTACGAAGAACAACAAAATTGTCAAAACTAACTCAAGAAGAAATACAAAATCTGAACAAACCTTTAAGTACAGTCAATAAGTAATCAAAAATCTCCCAACAAAGGAAAGTTCAGAACCAGACAGTTTCACTGGTGAATTCTACCAAACATTTCAAGAAGAATTAACACCAATCCTTCTCAAACTCTTTCAAAAAATAGAAGAGGAGCCAACACTTCTAATCTATTCTATGAGGCCAGCATTACCCTGACACCAAAGCCAAAGATACAAGAAAAAAACTACAGACTAATATTTCCTATGAATATCAGTTCAAAAATCCTCAACAAAATACTAATAAACTAAATCAAATAGACTATTAAAAGGATTGACATACGTGACATACATATAATGTATTCAATATGTATGAACTTAAGAACCAGACTCACATTGTTTCATTTTAAAACAACCCCTCTTGACATTTTTAAACTTTCAATTTTGAAATAATTTCAAATTTAGAAAAGACATGTAAGAATAGTAAAAACTTTATTATCCATCCTTCACATAAATACTTCAGTGTATATTTCCAAATAACACACCCATAATACAATTATTAAAATTAGAAAGCTTATCGATGTAATAATATTACCTAACATTGAACCCACGCTCAAATTTCATCAATTTTTCCAATTTTTCTTTATAGCATTTTCTCCCCAATCCAAAATTCAACCCAGGATGACATACTGCATTTAGTTGCCTCATATTCTGTGCTAGGCAGCTTCCAAGATGGTTCCCAATCATCCTAAAATCCTGGTATTGACGCACTTGTGTAATCCCCTCCCACTAAGTACAGAATTCATTGATGGATCTCATCTGAATAAATTATTAAGATTATTTTACCACTCACAATGACCTGTTTGTATAAAAAGGTATTTTCAATCTTGATCAAAATTCAAAAAAACTAACTCAACCATGTAACATATATGCTCACAGCATTGTCTTCATGTATTCCAGACTGAACAAAATTCATGAACAGCCCATATCTACACATCAACTTAAATCTGTTCTAATTTTTGTATTTAGGTATTCTTAAATTGAGGCAGTAATTAATAGCCTACCAACCAAAAAAGGCCCAGGACAAGACAGATTCACAGCTGAATTCTAGTAGAGGTACAAAGAGCAGCTGATACGATTCGTTCTGAAACTATTCCAAACAATAGAAAAGAGGGACTCCTCCCTAACTCATTTTATGAGGCCAGCATCATCCTGCTACCAAAATCTGGCAGAGAAACAAGAAAAAAGGAAAATTTCAGGCTAATATCTCTGATGAACACTGATGTGAAAATCCTCAATACCATAGTGGCAAACCAAACCCAGCAGCACATCAAAAAGTTTATCCACCACGATCAAGTCAGCTTCATCCCAAGGATGAAAGGCTGGTTCAACTTCAACATATGCAAATCTATAAATGTAATCCATCACATAAACAGAACTAATGACCAAAACCACATGATTATCTCAATAGATGCAGAAAAGGCATTCAATAACGTTCAACAGCGCTTCATGCTAAAAACTCTCAATAAACTAGGTATCAATGGAATGTACCTCAAAATAATAACAGCTATTTATGACAAACCCACAGCCAATATCAAACTGAATGGGCAAACACTGGAAGCATTCCCTTTGAAAACCGGCAGAAGACAAGGATGCCCTCTCACCACTGCTATTCAACATAGTTATTGAAATTTCTGGCCAGATCAGGCAAGATAAAGAAATAAAGGTATTCAAATAGGAAGAGAGGAAGTCAAATTGTCTGTTTGCAGATGACATGACTGTATATTTAGAAAGCCCCATTGTCTCAGCCCAAAATCTCCTTAAGCTGATAAGCAACTTCAGCAAAGTCTCAGAATACAAAATCAATATGATAAAATCACAAGCACTCCTATACACCAATAACAGACAGACAGCCAAATCATGAGTGAACTCCCATTCACACTTGCCACAAAGAAAATAAAATACCTAAGGATACAACTTACAAGGGATGTGAAGGACTTCTTCAAAGAGAAATACAAACCACTGCTCAAGGAAGTAAGAAAGGACACAAACAAATGGAAAAACATTCCATGCTCATGGATAGGAAGAATCGATATCATGAAAATGACCATACTGCCCCAAGTAATTTATAGATTCAATGCTATCCTCATCAAGCTACTATTGACTTCCTTCACAAAATTAGAAAAAACTACTTTAAATTTCATATGGAACCAAAAAAGAGCCCACATAGCCAAGATAATCCTAAGCAAAATGAACAAAGGTGGAGGCATCATGCTACCTAAATTCAAACTATATACTACAAGGCTACAGCAACCAAAACAGCATGGTACTGGTACCAAAACAGATATATAGACCAATAGAACAGAACAGAGGCCTCAGAAATATCACCACACATCTACAACCATCTGATCTTTGACAAACCTGACAAAAACAAGCAATGAGGAAAGGATTCCCTATTTAACAAACGGTGTTGGGAAAACTAGCTAGCTATATGCAGAAAACTGAAACTGGACCCCCTCCTTATACCTTATACAAAAATTAACTCAAGATGGATTAAAGATGTAAACATAAGACCTAAAACCATAAAAACCCTAGAAGAAAGCCTAAGCAATACCATTTAGGACACAAGCATGGGTAAAGACTTCATGACTAAAACACCAAAAGTGATGGTAACGAAAGCCAAAATTGACAAATGGGATCTAATTAAACTAAAGAGCTTCTGCACAGCAAAAGAAACTATCATCAGAGTGAATAGGCAACCTACAGAAAGGGATAAAATTTTTGCAATCTATCCATCTGACAAAGGGCTAACATCCAGAATCTACAAGAAACTTAAACAAATTTATAAGAAAACACAAATAACCCCATCAAAAAGTGGGTAAAGGATATGAACAGACACTTCACAAAAGAAGACATTTATGTGGCCAAAAAAGAAATATGAAAAAAAGCTCATCATCACTGGTCATTAGAGAAATGCAAACCAAAACCACATTGAGATACCATCTCACGCCAGTTAGAATGGCAATCATTAACAAGTCAGGAAACCACAGATGCTAGACAAGATGTGGAAAAACAGGAACATTTTCACACTGTTGGTGAGAGTGTAAATTATTTCAACCATTGTGGAAGACAGTGTGGCAATTCCTCAACGATCTAGAACCAGAAATACCATTTGACCCAGCAATCTCATTACTGGGTATATATCCAAAGGATTATAAATCATTCTACTATAAAGACACATGCACACGTATGTTTATTGCAGCACTATTCACAATAGCAAAGAAGACTTGGAACCAACCCAAATGCCCATCAATGACAGACTGGTGAATAAAGAAAATGTGGCACATATACACCACGGAATACTACGCACCCATAAAAAAAAGGATGAGTTCATGTCCTTTGCAAGGACATGGATGAAGCTGGAAACCATCATTCTCAGCAAACTAACACAAGAACAGAAACCAAACACCACATGTTCTCAGTCTTAAGTGGGAGTTAAACAATGAGAACACCAAGACACAGGGAAGGGAACATCACACACCAGGGCCTGTAGAGGGGTTAGGGGATAGGAGACAGATAGCATTCGGAGAAATACCTAATGTAGATGATGGCTTGATGGGTGCAGCAAACCACCATGGCATGTGTATATCTGTGTAACAAACCTGCACATTCTGCACATGTACCCCAGAAGTTAAAGTATAACAATAATTTTAAAAAGAAAACCCAGTAGACCAGTTATTTCACCAAAACACCCTACAAGAAAAAAGTTCCAAGCTAACATACTGAATTCAGAAGTTTTAAAAACTCCTACAGCAGCTACTTATGTAAGAGACACTTCTGTAAGCACTGCCGTCAGCTGTAAATATGACTTTTGCCTACATTCTTCCCCAACTTTTTGCTTAGGAAAGTACTAAAGAGTTAACACTATATTTTCTTTTCTTTTCTTTTTTTTTTGAGATGGTGGTTTTGCTCTTGTTGCCCAGGCTGGAGTGCCATAGCGTGATCTTGGCTCACCACAACCTCTACCTCCCAGGTTCAAGCGATTCTCCTGCCTCAGCCTCCCAAGTAGCTGGGATTAAAGGCATGTGCTACCATGCCCAGCTAATTTTGTATTTTTAGTAGAGACAGGGTTTATCCATTTTGGTCAAGCTGGTCTCAAACTCCCGACCTCAGGTGATCCACCCACCTTGGCCTCCCAAAGTGCTGGGGTGACAGGCGTGAGCCACCATGCCCGGCTGACACTATTTTCTAAAAGTAAAAATTATATCTATTTGGTGGAGGGAATACTGAACAAAATCCCATACTGCTTCCACAATAATGTCTTTGACATTAAAGCAGAGACATTCATTTGCCATTGTAAAAATATTTCTAAGCAACTATTTTGTACCAGACACTGTGCAAGTTGGGCTATGTATTCAAAATGTAGAAAAAATCATGTGTATTCCATGTCTTCAAGAAGCTCTGTTTAGATTGCTGAAAGCTGAGTTGTGACACATAACTCTACTGGCAGTAACCGGTACAAAAAGCAAGAGGCCCCCAGGATTAACAGTGCCAATAATCCCTAAAGACTTCATGTCAGGAAAAATGGACTGTTCCATTTTTAAATAGAAGTTACCCAATTCTGATGTTTTGGGCAAGTTATTTGAATTGTATAAACAGTCTCTCTTTCGAATTCAAGGAAATTCTGGGATATTATATTTTTATTAAAATTTATGAAATTTTTACAAAGGAATATAAGTGATCATTTATGCTAGTCAGCTTTTGTTCTGAGGTCAGAATTCTCAAAAAATAAAACTTTATTATTCTACCACAAACTTCTGAAAAATTGCTCAAACTGCTGTATTTTATATTGCCCTGAAGCACTGAAAGTATCTAACAATTATTTTTTTAAAGTCCTTCCAGATGAATCACTATGGACTAGTTTCTAGAGCAACAAAATTTCATTTTGCATTCCCCATGCTAAACTTGAAGTTTATCCCAAAGTGGTTTTCTAGAGCAATATTCTTACTTGAGGCTTTGTTTTACTTAGTGATCATCATTCACTCATGTCCCTTCCTGCCCCTTAGTACTGCCAAAATACAAATGTAGCCAGAAAACCAAAGATGCAAAAAAGCTTTACAGGTGTGGGGTTACTAGGGTAAACAAGGATATACTGAATTCTTAAAAAATACAAACAGAGTGGATGTTGAGGGCTCCCATGACAAAAATGGTAACTGTGAAAGGTAATGCACTTATTACTTAGCAAGAGTTAACCATTTCACTATGTATATGCACCTCATAACATCATGCTGTGTGTGACAAATATATACAATAATGCTTATGTGTCGAATCAAAAAAAAATTAAGCTTAAATCATGGGGGGGAAAAGCTTTACAGAGACAGTCTATCCAATTTCAAATAAAGCAAGTTTAGTTCTTCATCTTGCATCTCCTTTTCTTTGATTGACATGTGACAGTTTAAGAAAGTCACGCAGACAAGTACGTGCCGAATGACCCATGATAGACAGAACTGGCAGGAGAATGAGAAACATTTGAGAAAACCGAACAGTGTGTACTTAAGAAAGCTCCTCCTCCAATTCATCAAATCCAGTAAACAAGAGGTCTTTATGTACTCCCTTTAAAGACAGTGTTCAGCACGAAAGAAATACTTAACTATGTAAAAACCTGTGTTCTAGCTCTACTGATCACTGACAAGTAATATTGTAGAACAAATAATATTGGAAGTAACATATAACAAATAATATTGGAAGAAGACCTGAAAAAGATATCCTCATAAGCACATTCTTTTAAAAAGACATACTTCAAACACCAGCATAAGATTTTTATTTTGCAAATGAATAAACTTGTACAATAAACAACTCTTTGTGCCTATAAGGTTCTGAGATTAAGATGGCAAAGGACATCAGCACTGGCGTGATTTTTTCCAGATCCAGAAACAGACTAAAGCATGGCCAGTGGTCATAAGAGGGGAAAAAATAAACAAGAAGATATTCTCTTTGCAAATCCTCCTCCTCTGATAAAGCATATGGAAGGTTTGGTGAAGACTCCTTTACTGCTAACTCAGTAATTAAGCATCAGGTTTGCATGAACTTATACTATTATCAATTATTCAAGCCAACATAACAGAAGGATACTTGGGACAATAATTGTCTTATTTGTTCTGCACAAGACAAAAGAAAACTAATTTTTAAAACCCAGCCTTCCAGAGCTTGATAGCCTTACTCAAGGCATGGACCTTCTCAGGTATCACATATGTGCCCATGTTGCTCAGTAAGGTCTCCCCACTCTGGATGGCCTGAACACTTATGTTCCCAGGAACATAAGCTTGTGTTCCCCTGGAATCTCCATCCAGCTCACAAATCTTTAGCAGCTTTTCTGTCCCAGCCTTCACTGGATCTTCGTCTACATATGTGCACCTTAATATTTGGCAACCAATTGGGAGAGGGAAACTACATAGAATGAGCCTCACAATTGCCCTAGCTTTCTGTCTGGAACACTTTCTAGACTGTGGCACTAGGAGGTAACCGAAGCAGAACGTAGTAATCTTCCTGAGCTGGAGAAACAAACTAGAGGTCAGGATTCCTGAGGATTTTGAGAGTATGATATCAGAGAGAAAGAAGCTTTGAAGAGCAGTACTCCAGATATTCATGTAAGTGACGTGTTAAGTATTTAGCTAAATACTATGCTGCATATACTCAGGGCACCAAGACAAGACAATACAAGGCCAGGGGGAAAAAACAGCTGCCTGGGAGTTGGCAGCTACTCAGAGATACCTGAGATTACAAACAGCTCTAAGACATAGGATGTCCTACCAATCATAGAGAAGATACCTCACTCAACACCCTAGAAACTCTGCTGATACCCAGAAAGGAGTAACAGAGAGAGAGAGAGAGTGTGTTATTCTAGTAGAATAATCCTCTAGAGAAAGGATTATTCTACACCCACCCTAACACAATTTTAAAAAATAATCCTTACCCACATGGGTTAACTGATGAATTCTATCAAACATTTAAGAAAGAAATTATACCAATTCTCTATAATCTCTTCCAGAAAACAGAAGCAGAGGGACTATTTTGTAACTCATTCTATGAAAGCAGCATGACCCTAATACCAAAATCAGACAGACATTACAAGAAAATGACAGACCAATATTTCTCATGAACACAGATGCAAAAATCCTGGGGAAAAAAAAAGGAAATCAGGTCTAACAATCTATAAGAAGAATTATACACCATGGCCAACTATAATGTATCTCAGGTATGCAAGTCTGGTTCAACATTCAAATCAATTAAATGGGGCCGGTAACGAGGTCAGGAGATGGAGACCATCCTGGCCAGCATGGTGAAACCTCGTCTCTACTAAAATATAAAAAATTAGCTGTCTGTGGTAGCGTATGTCTGAAGTCCCAGCTACTCAGGAGGCTTAGGCAGGGGAATCGCTTGAACCCGGGAGGTGGAGGTTGCAGTGAGCCAAGATCGCACCACTGCACTCCAGTTTGGCAACAGAGCAAGACTCCATCTCAAAAAAAAAAGAAAGAAAAGAAAAAGAAATCAATTAATGGAATCTATCACAGCAACAAGCTAAAAAAGAAAAAAAAAATAACATAATCCTAGCTGCAGAAAAAACACTTGACAAAATCTAACACCCATCCATGATAAAAATTCCCAATAAGCTAAGAATAGAGGAAACATCCTCAAGGTAATTAAGAACATCTACAAAAACCCTACAGCGAAATAACATTTAATGGTAAGAAACGAGAATATTTCCCGCTAAGATCAGAAATAAAACAAGGATATCTCTTCTTACCACCATTCAATATCATACTGGAAGTATCATCTAATGCAGTAAGACAAGAAAAGAGAGTTATATAGAATTGTGAGGTGTATTAGTCCATTTTCACACTACTATAAAGAACTTCCTGTGACTGGGTAATTTATAAAGGAAAGAGGTTTAATTGAGTTCCACATGGCTGGGGAGGCCACAGAAAATTTACAACCATGGTAGAGGGAGAAGCAGGCATGACTTACATGGCAGCAGGTAACAGAGAGAGAGAGAGAGAGAGAGAGAGAGAGAGAGAGAGAGTGTGTGTGTGTGTGTGTGTGTGTGTGCATACAGAAAAAACTACCATTTATAGAACCATCAGATCTTGTGAGAATTCACTCACTATGATGAGAACAGCACAGGGGAAACCACTCCCATGAGCCAATCACCTCCCACCAGGTCTCTCCCTCAACACCTGATGATTACAATTCAAGATGAGACTTGGATGGGGACACGAGCCCTAACCATATCATGAGGAAAAAAAGAAAATTATCTTTGTTCAGAGATAATATGATCATCTATATAGAAAATTCAAAATAACTAATTAAAAAACTCCTGGAACTAATAAGTTATCACAGCAAGGTTAAACTGTTTTCCTAGATGCCAGCAATAAATAAGTGGTATTTAAAATTAAAAACACAGTATACTTACATTAGCACCCTCCAAAAACTTAAAGTATAAATCTAATAAAATATGTGTAAGATCTATATGAAGAAAACTACAATACTCTGCTGATAGAAATCAAAGAACTAAGAGAAGAGATATTTCATGCACGCGGTTAGAATGACTCAATACTGTCAAGATGTCAGTTCTTCCCATCTTGATCTATAGATTCAATACAATCCCAACCAAAATTCTTAAGTTTATATGGAGAGGTAATAGACCCAGAACAGCCAACACAGTCTTAAAGGAGAACAAAGTCAAAGAATTGACACTATCTAACTTTTAAGACATACTACACAAAGCACAGTAATGAAGACACTGTAGTACTGGTAAAGGAAAAAAAAAAAAAAGACACAATAGATCAATGGAATAGAAAGCCCCTAAGACCCATATACATATAGTTAACTGACCTTTGACAAAAGAGCAAAGGCCATACAAAAGATAAGTCTTTTCAGCAGATGGTGCTGGAACAACTGGATATCAACATGCAAAAAAATGAATCTAGACACAGATCTTATATCCTTCACCAAAAAAAAATGAAAATAAATCATAAGTCAGGCATGGTGGTGCATGTCTGTAGTCCCAGTTACTCAGGAGGCTAAGATGGGAAGATCACCTGAGCACAGGAGGCAGAGGTTGCAGTGAGCCAAGATCGTGCCACTGCAAGATAATCTGGGTGACAGAGTAAGACTCTGTCTCAAAAACAAACAAAGAAAAAAAAAAACCTCAAAATGAATCACATGAAACCATAAAACTAAGCAATAACATAGGAGAAAATCTAAACTTGTATATGGCAATGACTTTTTTAGATATAACAATAAAGGCACAACTCATAATAGAAATAATTGATATGCTAGACTTTGTTAAAATTATAGAATATTTATGATACTATAATAGTGAATATAGGTTATTATTCACTTGTCCAAACCCATAATGTGCAATGTTACACCCTAATTTAAATTAGGAATTTTGGCTGATAATGATGTGTCAATATGCATTCATGAGTTGTAACAAATGTACCATTCTGGTGCAGAATGTTGAGAATGGAGGCGGCTGTGCATATGTGATGGGAAGATTTATACGGTAACTCTCTGTAGTTTTTGCTTTGTTGTGCACCAAAAACTGCATTAAAAATGAATTGAAAAAAATCCCTATGTGATTCATTCTGATCTGATAGTTAATTACCAAATTACCAGAACAAAATTCAAAGCTCTTTAATGGAAGACAAAAATTGTATTCTTAACAACATATAGCATCCACAATATCCACCATGTATTAAAACATATAAAAATGCAGGCACATGTGACCGATAACAGGATAATGAGAGTGAAAACCAGTTACTCAGTAGAAACCAACCTAGGATGACCCAGATGTTGGAAATAGCAGACAAGAACTTTAAAGTATCCCCAGGACTTAAAGGAAAATGTGGTCTCAAATCAATGAACAGATGGCAAATAGCAATAAAGGAATTAAAGCTTTAATAAACAATCCAGAAATACAGTATCTGAAATAAAATTATTGGATGGGCTTAACAGCAGACTGGAGTAGAAAAAATAAATCAGTGAACATGAAAAGAGATATGCAGAAATTATCTTATCTGAAGACCAGGAATAAAAAAAGAAGAAGTGAGGGTGGTAGGTATAAAAGAACCTTAATGAACTATAGCACAAAATCAAAATGCACAAATATATGTAACTAGAGTCCTGAGAGGGCAAGAGAGAATAGGGTGGACAAATATTTGAAGTAGTAATAAAACTTTCCCAAATTTTTTCAAAAACATAATGTGTAGATCCAAGAATCTCAGTGAACCCTAAGAAGGATAAAAACAAAGAAAACTATACCTAGAAACTTTATAGTCAAACTGCTGGAAAACAAAGATAAAGAAAAAATTGTGAAAGTAGCCAGAAGGAATGTACATGTTATATATGGAGGAACAATATGAGTAATAATTAACTTTTTATCAGAAACAACTGAGGCCAGGAGACAATGAAATGGAATCTGTAAAGTGCTGCACACACACACACCACTTGCCAACCTCAAATTCTGTATCTTTCAAAGATAATGAAAAAATAAAGGCATTTTTAGATAAATGAGATCTTATTGCCAGAAGACCTACACTACAAAAAAATGTTAGAGAATTTTGCAGACTAAAGGAAACTGACACCAGCTGGAAAATATATGGGTAAATATAAAGTTGGGTGTGTTTATTCTAATTTTACTTAAAAGACATATAACCAGAAAGCAAAAATTAATACATGGTATTCTGGGATATATATCTGGGAAATATATATATGTATATATGTATCAATAGCACAAAGAAGGAGGTCAGGTAGTAAAATATTAACCACTGTTGACTGTAAGAAGGTATGAATGTGTATTCTAATCCCTAGAGTAACCGCTTTAAAAAAATGCAAAGAACTATACCTGAAAAGTCAATAAAATTAAAATAGAAAACTTAAAAATGATTTGATTTTCTGCCAAAACAAGGCAGAAAAGGAAGAAGAAAGGATAAAAAAACCCAGATGAGACAAACATAAAGCAAACAGCAAAATTGTAGACCTTAATTCAATTATAATAATATTTATATTAAATGTTAGTGAAGTAAAAACTCCGATTAAAAGGCAAAAATTGTCAATAGAGACTGTATTACTTAAAATATTTGCATTTTTTTCTGTAGGTACATCATACCAAAAGCAAAACAAAACAAGCAAACAAAAAACCTGTAAGTAAGCAAAAATACAACCTAAGTTTCTAATTTGATAGGTCAGATAATCAGTTTAGAAGAGAACAGCAGTGCCCTTAATATCTGTCCTTTAGGTTTCATAGTTCTAGAGCAGGTGACTGGGGTGCAAAATATAGAACACTTATGGTTTTGTCCACTGGAATCTGATAGCAGATATCCTCCCCAGATGTCTCACCTCCTGACTCTAAAAGGTAATTCTTTTCTATATAAAATATTTTGTAAAGCCAGAATCATTCTCAGCATAGCTTCTGTAGACCACATGGGAACTCAGTTAATGACACAAGCTTGCTAGTGAGCTGCTTGTTTAGTTCTCATTCTATAAATATCAATGTTATGATACTGATCCTGCCTTTAAAAGTTTCTGGTGATGATTAAAATTTAAATAAAATGTGTAACTTCTTTATGAATCATGAAACTAAAATATGAGTCTTTTTGTATGTTATCTAAGAGTCCTGTGTTTAAATTTTAATCTAGACAGACTTTCATTCTTTCCTCCAGTAGGTGTTCTTATGTCCCCTAGTGGATATAGGTCGATATGGTGGAGGAATGATAGGGCAATATTGGCTAAGTAAAGGTTTATAAATCCTAAATGCCTGCCTTGCCCACATATTTTTCCAAACCAGTACCTTGCACTATTCTAATTTACCTTAAACAAAGAAAACATTAGCATATCTGAACTGGACCACACCTATCTGCCCTATGTGTGGTTGGTCACTGGGCTAAAACATAGTCCTATTTCATGGCATATGCATGAATAAATGTACACCAATTAGGTACACATTTTGACCTGACATATAATACAAAGGAGTTGACATTTCCACTGTAAATCTCTACTTTTAGAGATTTATAGCTTAGTCATAAAAGTAGATTTTAGCCATAAGAAAGAATTTTCCCTTCTAATAAATTAAAAGTGTGTAGAAAATCTGATCTAAAGTATGGTTGTGTGTGAGGGAGACAGAAAGAGAGAGACAGAAATCGAGGGAAGGAGGGAAGGAAGAAAGGGAGATATCCTCCTGGTGCTCAGAAATTTTGACAGAATAGTGTTTATTTGTCTGTTTGAGGAGGCAGAGGTTGGAGGAAAAAAAGACTATTAATGAATAATAATAAAGGCTTTTCTTCTCCAAATATAGAAAAAAGGCTCCTTGCTAATATTCCGAGTAATAAGTTCTAAAGACACATTTTCTCTTCCCAAATACACATACATGTATGTCCACACATGTAGTCGGACATGAATTGGCTTCCAGACATTATTATTATAGACAGTAAACTTTTCCCAATTAGACCTCAGGCTGACACTGCCAGGAAAAAATCCACATTAATGTGAAGTCAGACAGTTAATATGGAAAGGAAAGGTTTCCTTTTGCTTGTATGTACCGTCTCTACATAGCCATGGCGACAGAGTGCAGGCACTCCACGTGATCTGCAATGATCCTCCACACCTAGCCTGCACTAGTGGCAGTGAAGACCAGGCTGCAAAACTCTGCCTCCCATATTACTACTATTCCCATTTCCTATTTTACCCATAGTATTTATTATCATCTGATGCACACAGGTGTGTATGCGTGTAAGTAAATAAATATACATGATTTGTTTGTCATTGTATCCTGGTACATAGTAGGTACTCATTCTTACTGCTGTTTTAATTTGTATTTGTACTGGTTTAGTTGAAGATCTCTTTGTGCATTTGCTGGCCATTTAGACTCTTCCTTGTATTCCCACTGCTTAACACCATACCTCTTAGTACATGGCAGCTACTCAATAAATTGGGTAAAGGAAGGAAAGACCAGGGTCAAACTTTTAGCAGTTCAGCTTTTGTATTCTTCTTGCTAAGCTAGGAATTTGGTTTAAGAAAAAGAACTGCCCTAAAATAGGAGGAGATACTGGTGACATGGCATTGCTTGAGGGCATTACAGCAGCACAATCTAAATTCCTATTATAGAAAACCTTTCTTAGGAGGCATCAATCAACGGCAAATTCAGAAATTTTAAAGTGAAATTTAAGATGCCCTAACATAACATGTTAAGACTGACCACAGTCACAGGCCCTCCCACTCCAAGCTGCCAAATTCTCATGCAAATAGTTTCTGGGTAGGTTTTTAGGTCAATAAAGAGTTCCTGTTAACTCACACCCTAGTCAGATTAATCTCTGATGCTTTAATTAGAAATGCTTAAGTCTTTCTTTTCCTGGGAACTCAAAACGTAAGCTTCTGTTGCTTCAAACATGAACTAAAGTACAGTATCTTGTCATAAAATAAAAAGATACCAAAGAAACTGGGAGATTTGGAACCAGTATGCAAAGACACACTAGGAAGTCCTGACATCTCAGCTCCGAGGTCAAGCCTTATGAAACTCATTTATGGCATACCATTTACCACAGACAGATTTGTTATCATATAACTGACATAGTCAGAAACCAATTAAACACCTCTAAGAGAAAGGTTGAACAGCAGACCTTGGTACAGATATATACCTTGATACAATTAACAGATTGGGAAAAATATTTTTATATGAAAATGTTGCCTTTAGACATAATCTTTGCAATGTAGTACAACTCATTTTCCTGCAATATCTCGGGTGATGGCAGAATTAGGTGAAACCACACCCATTTGTTCCACAGAGTAACTGGGCCATGGACAAAGGCTAAGTCATAGAGTCAAAGAAAATACAAATTGAAGAATTTTGAAAAGAGATATAGATATTACTAACTCCTCTTTACCAAGGAGAGAATCCTAGGGTATAGGAACCAAATGCTGGTCCTTAAAGAAAGAGGACCAACAAGATGAGCAAGATCAGGACTCAGACAATTCATCTTATTCATTCTCAACCTATCAAGGGAATATTCTATTGGAGTAAATCTCAGCTTAGAACTGACAGTTTATTTTAAATAAGTTTGAGTTTTAAAGTGAATCAGCAACTTATTTCCATTTTAGTTTGAAAGTTTTCTGATACTGAGAAGAAATGGAGATAAGGTAGTCTTCACGTGCCACCCTTTTATAACATTCTAACAAAATTTACTTCCTTCTCTTGAAACAGTAGTGCCTGGTCCCTAAAAGTAGGTTTGTAATAAATATCTAGTGTTTTGAATGGCCAGAGGTAGGAACAAGCTACGGTGTTGAAATTGAAAGGAGGGCAATGTGGCTGGGACATAACAACCACCACCAAAAAAAAAGTGAGGGGGAGTACTAAGAAATAAGGCTGGAGAGTACACAAGCTCTTGTAAGTCTCCATGGCAAGGAGCCTGAATTTTATTCCAATGACAACAGGAACAGAGATGGGATATGATATACTTTTTTAAATTATGCTGTAGAAAATGGATTTTAAAAAGACAAAAGTGGAAACAGGTAGTCTCGGTAAGACACTTTCTCAGTACATCAAGAGGGAGATGATGGCCGCCTAGAGTCAGGTGGCTGGAGGAAAAAGAGGGAAAGAAGCAAATGGAGTTAATAGTAGAGAATGATGAAGCAAAAGAAAGAATAAAGAATCTTAATAGAAGTTTTTGTTGACAACAGGTTTGTAGCTTTACTAATTGGGCAGATGATGATGTCATTAATAGAAATGGGGAAGGATAAGACAAGATCGTGGTTTCAATTTTAAAATTCTGGAGAGGGAGGATTAATGGAGGGAGGTCAACAACTTTTTTTCTAAACACATTAGGTTTGAGACGTCTATTAGACTTCCAAACTGAAAGGTCAAGATGGCAGGTGGATATATGGAGTTTGGAGTTCAGGGAAGAGATCTACGGTGAAGTACTTAAGGAACCAACCGTCTAGCATGTAGATGGGAAGAACACTGTAAACATCTAAAACTTTGGGAGAGAGGCAGGGTGTGGTAAGGAGAAGATCCAGTAACATTAACGAATAAAGTGGAAATGTTAGCAGCTAAGTAAACAAAGAAAAACAAAACAACTCTTTTACAGTTGTTATATGCAAATAATTCTGAAATTCTTTTGAGGAAAAAAAAAAAGAGGAGGTGATAACTACCCACTAGTTTTGCAAAGAGTGTTGCTTCCAGAATCTTTCTTATGCATATCTAGTAATTTTCATCAGATCAGATGCTTAATCTTTAACAACAGGTATTCCATAAATGTCTATGACAGGGCTGAATTTCCAGGGAAATATTCATAATCTGGTGCAGCTGTTTTTTATTCTAAGGGGGAAAATACAAAACGTTACAGAGAATCTACAGTAAGTTTTAAAGTTCTTCAATATCTCTATTTAAGAAAATCTATTTTACATTACTAATACTAGAACATATTAATATTTATACTGGCCAGGAGCAATGGCTCACACCTATAATACCAGCACTTTGGAAGGCCAAGGCATGAGGATTTCTTGAGGTCAGTAGTTTGAGACCAGCCTAGGGAATATAGTGAGATCTTAACTTTACAAAAAAAATAAATTAATTAAATAAAATAAAATTTGCTGAGTTGATGGTGCACCTGTAGTTCTAGCTACTCAGGAGGCTGAGGTGGGAGAGTAGCTTGAGCCTAGAAGTTAGAGATAACAATAACAAGTTTATCATTTCTTTACCAAGATATCCACATAACTTAGTAAAGAAATAAGTTTGTTAGTATCTACAGTCATGGAAACCTCCTGTGTACACTTGGGTGAAGGTGGGATGGTGGTAATTTTTTTTAAATCTTTTTTCCTTCTTTCCCCAAAGAACCACTTTTAACTTTTCAGGGAAACTTTAAAACAGCTTTCCTTTGAATAAATCCTTTTTGTTAATTATTTTAAAATCAAAATATGCAAATAAATAGACAAAGGAACACATTATAATGTTTCAAAGTTCTTTATATTTCTCTTTTAGTTAAAAATAATCACCATACATTTGCTAGTTGGCATCATAATTGGAATAATTTCAGCTACCTTTTTCTCTAAATTTCCTCTGAATGTACTTTTCAATTGCCCAAATACTAATGCTCTTCTGCACTGACATCAGAAGCCACTCAAGTTGGGGAACTCCTTTGGTATCAGTAAGAGAAAAAGCCTCTGGCCCTGTGACCGCTCAGCGTTCAGCAAAGGCAACCTTCTGACATGAAAGTAAGGCCAGAAGTCAGTCAGAAAGAATTATGCAAAATTTCTTGAAAACTTTGCCAGATGATGAACATAAAAAGTAGAAGGCAAAATAACATTGTGAAATTTGCTCTCCATTTTAGGAACTCGAGGCAAGACAAAAGTCATCCTGGGAACAGTAGACAATGTTTCCATTGCTTTTAACTAATCCAGTAGAAAAAGCATCTAAAGTTTCAGGCATTTAAGAGTGACAATTGTCTTTCAGACAGTTGAAAAGTACTTGAAAAAACACTTGTTGGAATAAACGGAATGTGCGTTGGCTTCTGTGGTCAAAATTTCTGGGACTCAGCTGAAACAAGATTCTGGCTTAAGACTTATATGGTTTTCACCACCCCATAAACATTAACATTATTTATGCAGATCTGTCACTTGAAATATTTTACCCATATCCTCCACTGCAAGGAATTTTCTTTTTATCCATTCATCTCTAGTGACAAATTTGTGGCACTTACAAATTTAAAAGGCTGTCAAAATCTAATAATGAAATCTTGGGGGGAGTCACATGGGGCACAGATCAGAAGGAACCAAAATTAATTTTAGAGGATTTACTACATAGGTCAAGGGTCACAATGAGGCAAGTTTCTCTCTACAGTGTGAAATGCACAGAAGCAATATCTTCCCGGAGGTAAAGAAAAAGTAGAAAAGGAATTAGTGCTAGCCAAGCCATGAAACAAAGTTAGAAGCATATTAAAGAAACCAATGTATAGACAGCATAGAAGAACCACATGTTATCAGTGACTTAAACCATGCCAGCGTCCATCATTGTTTTAATAATAGCTATTACTAAGAGTCAGACACATTTTTCAATTACTGATAACTCACCTATGAAACGTTTTCATCTCAACAGAGATTAAATTTAAAGGCTCAAGTTCTACCATTTTTCCCCAGTAAAGTTCAACAAAAATGGAAAGATGGTTTAAAAAGTAAAAGGGCCAGGGTGTTGTCCCTTGCCAAATTATCTATGATGTACTTGCTACTAGAGAAAGTTCAATGTCTAGAAACAGAGATTTGCCTCAAAACCTCAGTATTAGGTGTCTTGAGTAAGAAAAGTCAGAAGGAAGAAGTTGTAGGCTGATACGTACATGATAGGGACACAGTTGAGGAGTGGCTCCTAAGTCAGGTAGACCCTCTAGAGAGGTCTGGCTTGGGATATGTCAGAGACCATATTGGAGAGGATTTAGGCCATTAATTCAAAGTCAGAATATAAAATAGTTGCCTCTGAGTTGACATGCCAAAGACTGATTCCCAGCAGGCTGGCTTCATACAGATACTGGCCTTCTGCACAGTACGCCATGGGAACAATAGCTTACGCTAATCAATCCTGATAGAAAGCTGAGATGGTGAATCAAGTCCCTTCCTCATAATGTCTTTAATGCTGGAATTGCCAGTCTTAAACCCTAGTCTCCATTATCATGCCTAGGGGAGAGCAGGTAGTCCCCTAACCATGTATACTGAGGTAGGAGAACAGAAGAGGCAAAAATTCTGCCACACTCTACCACAAATGAATCTCCCTAATCCTTCCCTAATCATTAAGCCTAAAACTCTCACATCTTAAGGACTGGGAATCCTCTCACCAAGTCTAAGTTTTCAAGCGTGAAGTCTGGTTCTTCGAACTTCTTGTGCACAGTCCCGAATGCAAAGAGCTACAAGAGCAAGAGGTGATATTCAAAAGGTCTGGTTAAGTATGCTAGTCAGGCCATTAAGCCTTATTTGTTGCACACCCCTCTTAGTTTCTTAGGGCTGCTATAACAAATTACCACTAACTGGGTGTCTTCAAACAACAGAAATTTATTCTCTCAGAGTTGTGGAGCCTAGAAATCCAGAATCATGACATGGGCAGTTGATTCCTCTGGAGGCTCTGAAACAATCTGTTCCACACCTCTCTTCTAGCTTCTAATGTTGCTGGCAATCCCTGGCTTGCAACTGTATCATTCCAGTCTCCCTTTCCATCTTCATTCAGTATACTCTGTGTGTGTGTTGGTGTTCTCTCTTCTTCTAAGGACTCCAGTCACAGGATTAGGGCCTACCTTAATCCAGGATGACCTTATCTTAACTGTATCAGCTGAAACTCTGTTTCCAAATAAGGTCACATTCTGAGGTTCTAGGTAGATATGAATTTGGTGGTGGTAGGAGGTGTATCATTATTTAACCAGTATGCCCCCAAACTCACCACAAGCAGCATCCAAAATATTTATTCCACCTATACAGCCAAATATTTATTCTACTTCTCCTATCAAAGAAGAAAAAAAATTATAAGGTTCTTCCCTAAGGGGACTGGAAAGAACCCAGGGAAAAAGTCTTCTGAAATCTGCCATGTAGACATTTCCCATTTTAAGGATAGCCACCTCCCTTCTAGAGATCCTGACAAAGCAAAGCCTGCTAATGAAACAAACCCTACCTTACAAGTAGCAAAGCTCCATTCGACTTTGCATGACCATATTCTTAAATAGGGAGAGATCATCAAAGCCCTTGCAACAAGCTGAAAAAGTCTCCATGCTAAGAGACAGCAAGACGACAAATAGAAAAACGAAACAAACACACAAAAAACAGAAAAGAAAGAAATCTAGCTGGTTTGTTTCTTGGAAAAATTAAAGAAAATACTGTAGCTAAGAAAATGAACACTAGAAAGAATATAATGCCACAAAAGGGACTTGAGATCGAGAGTATTTTTAGAAATTAAAAATATGATTACCAAGATGAAATATTCAAAACAAAACAATCAGAAGATCAAGTTGAGGAGCTCCCCCAGAACAAGAATAACACAAATCAAGAGCTGAAAATTTTAGAAAATTGTAAGAGACAAAGATGTTTCACCTAACAGTCCAATATTGAATAGGAAATCAATATACAGCAAAAGATAATTTCCCAGAAGTGAAGGACATCTCTAGATTGCAAAAGGCACAAAAAGCGTCCAGCCCAATTAATGAAAGACATGAGCACCTAGGCATATAAAGATGAAAAAAAAAAAAACCCCACAGAACATCCCCACACAAAAAAAACAAAAAGCAACAAAAACACTCTAAACTTCAGAAATTAAAAACATAGGTTACCCTCAAAGGAATGAGCATCTGATCACCATCAATACTACTGGGTGGTAGAAGGCAACAGAATAGATGCAATAAAATCACCAAGGAAAAAATATCTGCAACCTAAAATTCTATATCCTCTGAAACTATTATTCAAGCATGAGGGCAAAATACCTTCTTCAACATGCATGAACTTAGAACATTTAGTTCCTATATACCTCCAAACATCTGTCAGTGGCAGGATTTTACGTGCTTAATCTTTTCTAATTTTCCATGTACTACTGGTGTAATACGTGTTTTGTATGTGCTTAATACCTTCTCCTTAAAGTTTAAAGTAGAAATTACTTCTGTGACTTTCTTCTTTTTCCCATCACTTGTAAAAATTACTTTTAAAATGGCATGTCACATTTCCTAAATGGGATTCAGATACAAAGAATTAAGTGATTTAACCCTCACAAGAGTATTAAAAATTTTGGAACACATATTTTCTGTTCCATATAGAAGCCAATTTTCTCCCTCTAATCAAATTCTCCCAAATTGGTTTATTTTGCCAAAATAAAACCAAAAGGCAAACCAAAACATATATTTGAGGAATAGGCATTAGGCATATAAAACCATGAAAGCTGTATATCAAAGTATTTATCAGAGAGCTTTCTTTTTATACACTTAGTTATTGTCGGGATTATATTCCTAAATGTGCTATGTAACAACAGCTGAATATATCAGAATTATACATTTTAAGCTAATATAATTTTATATAAGAAACAAGTGTACTATTCCTTGGGGCAGAGAATATTTATATGAAGTTTCCACAGTAAACACTAGTATTTTCTCTGCATATATTAACATACAACATACAACTATATATTTAAAATAACATGGCTTATTGTTTAATGAGTATTAAATGATGCATTTTAAATAATTTGTTAATTAGTATTAAAGAAAAATATCATGTAATTTATGACATGCAAAAGCAAGAAAAGCAATTGTTACGGAGTCCTCTCTTCAATAATATAAAATTACTATTGGTTAAAGTCTTCCAGCGATGCTAAAATATAATCATTATGCATATAACTTAGCTATTAATATTAAGAGCACAGATTTTGAATCCAGGTAGACTTAGTTTCAAATCTTGGCTCTACTAGTAACAGATTCTTAACAACTTTGAGCTTCAGTTGTTTTATCTATGAAGTGGGGAAAATAACAGCACACAGCTATATACAATTATTAGAATTAGACATAATAATATTTTTATTATAAACTGGACACTACAAAACAGCTCAACAAAAAAAGTTATGATCAACGCTATCACCACAACCATTAACATATGCTGAGTGAAGGAAAAAAAAACCCAAAACCCAAACTTGGAGTGGACCATTTTACTATTATGACAAAGGTATTCAGCATTAGGCACAAAGCTGGAAAAATACAACATTTGCATCTCAGAGGCCTGGGAGGTTACACAAATGTCTAAATCACACGGGTACAAGAGAAAGATGTGGAGGCTCAGGGTAAACCAAAAAGGATTGTGCCTAATAACCTTCAAATTTACATTATTTCAAAATTTTAGTGCTAGAGAAGTAAAAATCTTCTGCTAGTGAAATGGACCTGCAGATAACTATTTTTCACCTCTTGAACTAAGGCTATTATTTAAGCCCCGAAGCTACCCTGAAAGAAATTAAAAAACAGGATTCTTACATTCTAACGTGTCACTACTATTTTTTTTCTAGATTTCTCATTTAATAAATCCATTTTTCTCCTAGAGGGGAAAAAAAAGTTACATGTTTTAATTATAGAAAATTAGAGCAGTGCACAAATGCATAAGGAGAAGAAGAAAATAACATACACAATCTTATCACCTGGGGCAAGTCATCTTAACTTTTAGGGATTTTTCCTTTAGTTTTTCCTAAGTATATTTTTCTTCTGTACTACAAATATGAACCCAGTTTTAGCTATTTGAACATTTTAAAAAAAATTGTTTGGAAGCTTGATTTTAAATGTGTAATTATATATCTATTCAATTATATGAATAAATTTTAGTGTCTTTTTACTGAACATTTTCTTTGCCTTCCCAGTTTTCAATGATCATAAGTAATACTATAAGAACATGTTTATGCATAACAATTAACTTGGTTAAGACATAATGCCCAAAAAAGAATTGGTCAAAACTAAAAGGACATTTTAAGGACCTTGATACACACGGTCAATCTGCACATTGAAACAGTTAAATCAGTTTACACTCCCTCAGAAGGACAGAGGAAGGCCCTCTTGGCTACCTGTTTACCAACTGTGGGTCCACGGATATTCCTAACATGTCAAATTAAGATTCTAAAATTGTTCCATAAAATAAGAAAAGTGAATTTAACTCTTATTTAAAAGAATTTAGATTCTGAAATCACCATATGACTTCAAAGTTATATTACTTTTACTAACAGTGCATGGTAAAGTTTTACCGATCCTCTGAAATCCTGGATATGTACGGTTTTATTTCAAGTATCTAAGCTGTATGATAACAGGGTTGTGATATTAAAATCCAGGAATAATATTAAGGCTATAATTTTGGCCAATATTTCAACCAACTTCAACCCTGAAGATTTTTCAGAGCTATAAAAATTAAAACACTGTATTTTTACACCAATATTCTCAGAGGGTGTACCATGTAGCACTAGCTTGTGCCCTTGTGGATATGCTGCGGAAATTAGCTACCTCAGAGCAAAGGAGCAGCAATAAGTGAGCTACAGTTAACAAACTAGGGTCATCTTGAGTCAACTATTTCAATTCAACAGTTAACACAAACTAGAGTCATCTTGAGTTAACTATTTCAACTGAGCTGAGAAGGCAAAGATCAGTGCTTCACAAAGGTGATCTGGGTCTATAGTGATGATATGTCACAACCCTCTCTCGGAAGACAGGTGAAACCAGGTATCACATACAGCTATTCAGGGTTAATGGCTCGATGTAACACCAATAAAGCCCAAACACTTGGAAGTGAAACCAGGTTTTTACCTTTGTTAACAGATGACACAAGACCACAAAAAGAAGCACAAGAGGCCTAGTATATTAAATTTTCCCATTCATCTCATGAGAGTGTTATATGGAAATCAAATACAAGAACAGTTGGCAATTTGAAAAATTAAAGATCATTATCACTAAATAATTTTATAAATCGGCACATTTGGAAGCATTAATTCTCAGTTAAGTATAATGAGAAGCTATCAAATTCAAAGTACCTTAAGGGCCAGAATCATGTACTTTGTGATTCGTAGGGTTTACAGCACATCTCCCTTGAAATTGTAGGTATAATTATTTGTTGAGTAAATGAATGAGTAATGTTAATAAACTATATTCGTATAGTGCCAAATGCAAACTATTTTTCACATAATCAAACTACAGCTTTAGTAGCAATATGTTTCCAAAAAATTTAGATCTTCTATACTAGAAGAATTAAAATATTCTTAAATTTTCTGTGCTCTGTAACGTTCGTTATAAATTAAGAAGTTTTCTCAATTAGCATTATATCTTAAAGCACTGTCCTAGTCCATTAGATGTTTAAGGGAAGGAACAAGAGAATGACTGTTTGTGTCAATTAAGGCAATTACAGAACAGAAAGATGTTGGGATGAATATCCATCAAGTTAGTTTTAGAACACATAAGAAGCATCAGAGTTTTGAAGGGAAAAAAAGGCAAAAGTGCCCTATCTTGGCTGAGCAGCACTATTAAATTCAGATGCAGGGTTCTATTTAGTTTGGACAGGTCCCAGCCACAGAACAAAGTCAGTCTGTCTTAGTACCATAACTGAATTCTACAAGTTAACAGCTTTTCATGAAAAGCTGCCATTTCAAAATGTCAATCAAATCTGAGCATAAGTGGGAACTCCTGCAGAAATAACCAGCTGCAGGTTTAAAAAACATTTTTCACTGAAAGTGGAAACACAAAAGATGTTTGAACGGGATCTCTTTTCATTCCTGTAACAGTAGACGGCCATTTTCACAACATCAAGGACAGAAAACAAAGGACAAAATTGCAAATAATGTCTTGAAAGGGCTATTTGCAGGGTGATGACTGATTCAAGTTACAAATGACAGAATTATTGGCAAATGGGAACTCATTAATATGAAATTGTTTGTTTCTGATTAAGTGATCATAGTCTCAGACTATTTTTTTAAATTACACTTGAATGATTATGCCATACAGAATGAAATGTAGCTTCAAGTTTTGGCATTTATCTCACCATCTTTACATAAATTGATGATGGTATCCCCTAACCTTAATGGGGGGGGGGAATTAATTATCGTTTGTGAACACATGAAAAATAAATATTATTTTACTTTTCAGAATACCAAAGATAATAAAAACACTATGCATTAATATTGCACCTTTCTTCCAAGAAAAAGTCCCTCATAGGCAATTATACAATAAAGTGAGACTAAATGATAGTACTAAGTATGACATACTATCAGAGATTTTGTGGAACAGAGATAGCAGTCTTTGAGATACACATGACTTTTCTTTCAGAAAATACTCTGCAGAAGATCTGCTGCCATGCTACATCTTCAGAGACACACAATAGCAAAAAGATTAATCAGAAAATAGAATTTTAAAATTGTTCCACAACTTAGAAAGTGGTAAAGCACAAATATCCTCCAAACTATTTTTTTAACATCACATACTTCAAGTTTTTTTATTTTTGTTTTTCCATCTGCTGGCAGCAAGGAAGAGAATTTAAGTTCATATAAATGATGGCTCCTCTCAACACCAGTGCAATTGTCTATCTTGGCAGCAGAGATAAGGAAGAGAATTTAAGTTCATATAAATGATGGCTCCTCTCAACACCAATGCAATTGTCTATCTGGGCAGTAGAGATATCAAATTTGATTTTCTTTTATAGAAATGAGAAGTAAAAATCAAAATTGTGGTTTAAAAGGTACTATCCATACTATAATGTTTCATTAAAATTTTGGGGGCTCTCACAGTTAACCAATTTTTATTTGCATGAAGACTAAGTTTTATTTACATATTTATTATACCCCATATTGCTACTTAAATATAAAAACAAAAAGGTATTTAGAAATTAGACTCCACCCCTAAATAAATGTTACAAACTGTTCAAACAAAAACTGCAAAATTTCTGAGTTCTAAAACTCAGAAATTATTCCTCTATAATATATATGTTACAGATTAATTCAGGAACATTAGAATCTGCCTTTAAAATCTTTATGCTACGGTTCAATTTCTTGTTTTCAGAAATTTGGGCTTTCACTGTTTTGATAAAAATTTGCCACATCTAACTTAACTGCAGATTTATTTAATTGCAGCAGGATAGTTTAACTAACATCCTTATTTCTAAGTCAAATTGTGATTCTCTGGTTTCACATGCCTACCTTTATCTACTTGAGAATTTCTCTTGGGCTTATAATCAGCAGCAGTGCCCCTAAGTAAGCATCTAATAATATCTGTAATATTTGTATATAAAATTATGAAGAGACATAATCTCAGTACACTTTAATCTTTCCCAAAAAGCCACAACTCATGTTTAGATAAATACCAATCACATTCTCCATTACAAAGAAAAACACTGCTCACCCTACTTTGAATAAATGAATTTGGTTTTAATACATTTATATGTGTTTCCAAATATAAGATAGTTAAGTCTTTGCATAATGGTGTCTTTTGCTTTAAGAACTTTTCACCTAACACTATAGCATTCATAGATCTTCCTGTGAGAATATACAATATTTGGTTCTGATGTTTTTAATTCTTGTGTTCAAACAGCTGTATGAGGTTGTAGAGCTTGTTAAAAAAAAATTGGTTGTGGTGGAGGGGCATAAGTTGATTACCAGTTGTCACCCAAAAATAACAGTTTCTTTTATTAGGGTATTACAAATGCAAATGGTTAATGTGGTATAAACTGTATACTAGGTTTTAGTTAGAATGTCTAAAGCTATCACACAAGGCATTCATCTGCATTCCCTGTTTATGGGAATGAAATATGTAGTCATTTGAAGTCCACAATATGTATACTGTGTTTGTAATAACTGCAGATTTTACAAGCACATTATTCTTTCCATTAGGATTAAAACCTCACCGAATAGCAATTTGTGAAAGAATTCTAGCAGGGCCTGGAGCCCAGAACTCTGACCTCTGATGAGATGCTTGGCAGCAACAAACTCTAGGTCTAGGCAAAACATCTGGTTTGAGTTAGACTTCCTAAAAAAATAGCCCCTGTACTGGGGAAACTGGTATTCACTCAGCTTTGTATATATACTTTGACTGACTTCAACACTGCTATAGGAGAAAAAAAAAAAAAAGAAAGAAAGAAAGAAGGAAAAGAAAAAGGAAAGAAAGACTCCACTAGAATGCTTGTCAATCAAGACAGACTCCTTGGTGGCCCCTCCAGAGTTAAGCACTGTTATCAGCTAGAACAGCCTTTTTCTCTCCATTCCTTAAGTACTTTTTCCCATATTATAGTATATAGAATATATAATAATGTCAAAATAAGTTTAAGTTTGTTATTAACAAATTATTACTTTTAATCATTCCAGGGAAGAAATCCCTAAATTTAACTTCATTATGTTTACACACATGGAGGAAAAAAAAGTAAAACATGCTGAGAGTTCCTTTAAATTTGGCAAATATTAAAGCTCAAAAAAATTAAATAGCTTCTAACTAGTGTTCTTTTCTTCTAAAAATTACAAACTTAAATGTGGTAGTGATGTTTATTGGAAAGAGGTTCTTTCTGTTTTTTTATCTTCACTGCAAATGTGATGAAAAATGAAACTCAGAAATTATTCCTCTAATATATATGGAGAGACACTAGAGAAAAAATATTCTGGGTTAACATGCAAATATAAAATAATTTGGAGATAAAACATTATTTAAAGATTATTCTGCTCATTTTCCTCTTCTGATAAGCAACTTTAATAGGACAAATGTGGCAATTCATCCACTGCAATTAACATAAATCTCCAGTTCATTTTAAACCCATCAAAAGGTGAGTATTAAATTATTCCAACATTGTTAAATACATAATCTCTTGAAGCAGGGTTCTTATATGTCAGATTGAAGATGAACTCAAACTATAAATGGTGCTACAAAAGGAAAAAGCTGTATCTAGCAGTATCTATCAGTCAAAGACTAATGTACAGCCCTAACAGAAGCATAAAAGCAGAATATTACAATGTGGTATTCTCCACTTGCCTATGATTTGATTTGAATTTCTGGTAAAAGCAAAAATATAATCCAATTTACCTCACTGTCAATGTGTAACATCATGGTTCTATGGGATAATGACTGGGAGCATGATTCACTTTGAAAAGACCTGGGAGAGTTTTGTCAATCTCAGGTGGTGGTAAATTGCCATCTTACCTTTCTATATATCATCTTAATGTAATTATTACCTTTGCGAGTAGAAGTGTAA
This sequence comes from Cacajao melanocephalus, assembly GCA_963573385.1. Taxonomy (NCBI): domain Eukaryota; kingdom Metazoa; phylum Chordata; class Mammalia; order Primates; family Pitheciidae; genus Cacajao; species Cacajao melanocephalus. The sequence goes on along the minus strand of CAUYLG010012463.1, from coordinate 54,204 downwards.
ACTTACTTAAATTTAGTGTTTTGAAAGAACAGCGTGGAATATAATGCAAATTAACAGTTGTACATTTCTTTAGGTAGAAATTTACTTTTCCACCCAGCAGCACTGCGAAGGACTCCCAGAATAGTAACATGTCATAAAACATCAATCTCATTCTCCAACAACTATCAGCAGTCTGCAAACCCCACTTTTACCATACTTTAGGGAGCAATTTAGGAATAACTATGATTACTTACACTCTGCTTGCAAGTTCAAAATAAAGTCTTACTGACCAAACTCAAGTGATATTCTGCTCAAAGTTCTTCAGAGTTTTTACAATGCACAAACATTTGTTTGTCTACTTCTCACAAACAGCACGGTTTTTCATGTGTCACAATCATTCAGCAAATTACGAACTTTCTTATATCTTAACATTACATAATTTTTAAAAAGAACATATTTCTATCACAAAATGTTGTTTCGATTCTTATTTGAATCAGAATAATTATGGAAAGTAAGATGTATAAAATTTTACTTCTCCAAGCTTTGTTTCTTGAATCCATTACAAAGTTTCCTTTGCCAGTTTTGGGTAAATATTATGTAGCTCAAATTTAGCATCTCTTTTCTCCACTCTTACAATCTCCTTTTGAACACCCACCACACACACAATTCCTCTATGTTTCTTAGTTTGCTATAAAAATCAAATGCGTTTCTAAGATATTCATTTTGACACAAATGTTAATAAAGGACATGACAAACTCTTTTCATTTAAATTTAATTTTTAAGAGAATATATTGTGAAATTAAATGCAGATTAATACAGGTAAATTTCTATAAGGATGAATTTACTTTTCCACTTCAAAAAGTAAACCAGTTCATTTCAGAAAGAAGGCAGAAGCATTTTTTTAAAAAGTGTATAAGAATGTATGCAGTATTATCATACATATTTATATGTAATCACATTGCAGGTATATGACAGAAGATTTAGGAATAAAGTTTTTAGAATAATCATCACCTGGGCTGCCTAGATAAATTCTTTTTGAAAGACTGCTTTCCCTTAAGCCTGACTGTACAACAATCTATATTTAGGTCAGAGAATAAACATAAATGTGCGTAACCTGACACGTGTCATCTTTTCATTTTGTCTGATGATGATAGACAGGAAAGCCATTATCCTAAGTCTGAAGGCCACTCAGAGAGGGAAACCCTCTGAAGCATAGGGAAGGGGACTTCCCTATCATTCCCCCTTCTGCTAGGAATAGCAAGTAAACATTTTCTCCCTGACACAACTTTGCAATGCATGTAGTTAGTTAAATCCTGTTGAGTACAGATTTTTTAAAAGTTGACTATAACAATAAATAGTCACAACAACAACAACAAAAACAGTGGTGATTTTGTATTCTAATAGCACTTTTACACTGGAATTAAAGAGCAAATTTTCTTTCCAAAAGAGCATGTCACTGCTAACCCTGCACATTTTTGAAAGCTATCGCCACAAAGGCACATTTATAAAATAAGCCCCCACTTGTTAAAACTGTAACATTGCCACCATCACTAGAGTTTCACCTTAGTGACTTAAATAAATATACATAAAGTAATAAACACTGTATGTTTTATAGAGTTCTATGAACCAGAAAAAAAAATCGCCTTACTAAATAACCTCCTGGCAAATGCAAAAGAAAAGCTAAATTTGGTTTGCTCATATTTTCTGAGTCCCCCGAATATAAAAAGCAGTGGGAGAAACCTTATTTAACCGAACTTATTTAACTGAAAGACTTTTGCTTATTTCATTTTCCACGTTGGCCTTTCTGGAAAGCAAGGGGAAAAAAAGTATTAAACAGGAAAGAATGAAAGAATTAGAAAACGGCAATCAATATATTCTATGTTTTAAGATGACCTTGAAAGAAATTTTTCTACTGACCCAGGTGAGAGACTGAAAATAAGCTCTGTAAAAATCAGACAGGATGCCCTGCTATCCCAGGTGGTCAAATGTCCAGCAAGTAAGTTAACCCTTTTGTTTTCCTGACGGCTAAGTGATGGTAAAAAAAAAAAAAAACTTTCCATGCTACTGCTGTTAGATGGTTGTCATGTCAAATGTTTATTCAGAATTGAGGGTTAGAAAATATTAATGGCTACTGTCATATAACCAATGTTAAAAAATATATTGTTTCAGACTAGCTAATATATAGTGGGCATTTCGTAAAGTTTCAATATAATTTTCAAGTCATCACCTAGATGCTATCGATAACAACAACACTTATTTTAAATAGCCCCAAATTACATGCAGTTGAATAAATTTTAATTTGTTTTCATTTAAGGTCTTCTAAAGTTGAGGCCAGCATGCTGAAGAAAAATATTAAACTATCTATAACCCTGTGTCAACATATGATGCTACTGGGAATGGTAAGTGAATTAATTTTCCAAGGAAAATTAATTACTTATGACTTACAGTTGTAAAAGCAAACAACGTAACACTGGATTAGGGCACGTTTAATTTCTGTTTGTAGTAGCGATTAAATTAATTTCATTTAATTGATGGTATGTAATGGAAAGCAGAACAAAAATGAAATTAGGTCTAGACAATGGCTGACATAGAAAAAGTATATATTTATGAAGCTGATCCAAAACTAAAGGTCATGGATATTAATCACTGGATAATAAACTGTATTTTTAATAGCTCTATAATAATGAGGTTTTAGCATCATTCGTGAGAAGGCATTATCAAATAGAAAAGTCTAACACAGAGAAACAAAATAGAAAACTGTAATAATATCCTGTAACGTTGCCTAATACTATTCCGTCACCCCAAAAAAAGGTCATTAGAATAAGGAGTTACACATCTTTTATTTATAACTGAATAATTTTTGTCCACATAGATTTGAGCTGCTAAAATTAAATATACCATTAAATGATTTGGGAATAAAGTTCTTAAAATTACAACTAAATCTTCTTCCCTTGACACCCAACTAGTAAAGTGCTTTTAAAATGGATCATCTGTGAGTCACCTGACTGAATTATGCACCTGAGCAGTACTAAGATAACAGATTTTGGCCAAGAGAACCCTAAGAATACATGCACAGCTGTGCATTATGAAACTATTCACCTTTTATACCATCATCACTTCCTACCTGCCCCAATTAAGCTAGACATAATCTTTTCATTCCAAACCCCAACTTCATGGTATAGTTAATATTTTAAGATAAAGAAATAAATCCTGCCTTGATACTAACTGCAATTAAATAGTTTAAAGTAGTATAAGAAATGTCATTCTCACGGTGTATGTTAAAAAAAAAACCTACAAAACACTTCAAGCTCTGGTAATAACCTAAGTATTAACTGTCACTAGCCAGCTGGTGAAATCATTGATAGTCTAATTCTGCTAACATTTGGGAGCTTTTGGCTTCAAGAGAGCAAGAAATTTGACACATGCTTTTAAGCTAAAATATTTTCAATGACTTATGCTCTTAGAAAAAAAACAGAAGATGTAAACTTCAGATGAAAAATAGTATGAACAATGCAGATGAGAACAGAAATTATACAAAATATACTTTTCAAAATTTGATGTTTTACAAATTTTAAACTAAATTATTCTCTTTCCTAGTCACGGCTCCTATCACAAAAAACACTATTCATATATTCTTTTAAAATAAAAATTATTGATTTATGTAATGTCTTTGAGATCAAAGAGAAAATTACTAAATATATTCTAAAATCCATTATAATTTTAAACCTATCAAACCAAGGAGAACTTATGATGTTACTTCAGAGTTTATGGAAATAAAAAATTTTGGCACTGTAGTTTTTAAGGGGATTTGTCTGAACTATCTCTGAAATATGAAAAGATTACTTTAGGAGAGAAACTTTTCCACTCCTAGAGAAGCTGTGACCTAAGCGTGATTAGAAAACATTTTATTTTGAAGGGTAAAACTAAATGAAACAACAGAAGCTTCACCTTTCTGGCTTGTTTTCCTAAAACACAGGATTACCTTTATTTCAAAATGGGCTTCATTCAGCATTAGCCAGATTGAAAGCAGTCTGTTTACGAAATGGCCTAAATAAGTCTCTTTAAAGTAGGAGGTACGTTCAGCTATTTCTCTGCTAGTAAAGCTACCCAGAAGACTGAAACATCATCTTGGACTCTCCAGCAACTTTATTTCCTTTCACGCTTGGCTTCAATATCAGAACAGTGTTTTAAGAAAAAAGACAAAGACAGAAACAAGCAACCATGTCTTTCTTCATCAGAACAAAATCTATCCTGCTAGCCGCATCAGTGCTGCCTGACTACATTTTTGAAAACAGAACACTTTTCAGATTGGCAGTAAAGTCTACAAGAGAAGGAAGAGTTACACCAATACTTCCTTTTTAGAACATACACAAAACATCCTCTACATTCCCTTAAGTCTGAAATGAATTTCAGAAGTCTCTTCAGGCATCTTTTATTACAACCCACATTCATATTTCAGTAGAATGGCTACAGGGGAATCACTAATTTTTTATCCAAACTATGACGTTTTGGTAAATATTATATAACCAACTATATATCCACAAGTCTCAAATACTAAAGAGTTAGTAATTACATGATGAGAAACAGCTTGATTAAGGGAGAGGAAAGGCAGGCTGTCAACAAACAAAAGCTGTTTCTTATTGCCAACCCATAACTAGATCATGCATCCCAACAAATGAAAGAGTTTGTTTCTGTTGCTGCTGCTGTGTTTGTTTTTAAGCATTCTACCCTTTTCCACTCCCACCTCCAAAATACCAAGTCAATTTAAACATTAGATGCAAACCACAACAGAAGAATCAGATACACAAGGATAACAAGTAAAACACTATAGACTAACAAAAAAATTCCGTAGGTAATAACTAACAGAAGTTTAAAGTGTACTTTCCAATTCAACTTCAAATGCCTATCTTTCCCTGTGCAACACGTCCTGTCATTACTATTTATAAGAGGCAGGCAATGGGCCTCCACTTCCTCATTCCTGGATTATGACCACAGCAATGCTGCCAGTCTCTCTGATCCTTTGTTTTGGAAGCTTTCCCCATTTGCTGCTTCTGTCCTCCCTTTCAGCAGAAGGGAATGAACATGCTTATACCTGCCAGGGGTGAACTAAATGAACTTCAGGGTCCCCTGTAACCTGAAATTAAACGATTCAGTGAATAGTTGATAAGGTTAGCATATGAATAAATAATAGGAATAAATAGGACCTTAACCTAAAAGGTTTAAACAAAAAACTACTAAAGTAAACGATATTTGTTTGATTTCATGAGGTGAAATCACTTTCTCATACGCACCCTCAGGCACTTCCACGTCTAATTTTTTTCCCTTTAACACTCTGAAAGCATATAGGTATCCTTATCTTATTTTCCAAGAAGGTAAAATTACTTTCCCAAGGTGACATGACACATGAGTAGCTAAACCGAAGTCCATAGCTCACTTTGGTGTCCAGGGCTCTGTGTTCTTTCCACTAAACCACACCAAATGAGGATGGTGCCAGTGAAAATGTTTCTAAAATTTTAGTTTAAAGCAGGCTCCTGTCTCTGTAGGATCTTTCTCTCTCAGGGAAATTTTCACTAAACTCACCCTGAATTATAACTAACTCAACTACAAGGATGGACAAAGGTCAATGAGCATAGTTATGTGCCCAAGGTGTGACTAAGTATTTTAATCTAGAATCCAAATTTCCTCCTACAAACTTAATGATAAACACAGGATTTATCCACAAGAAAACATATCCTGGCTCACTGCCAACTTCAATGTTCCATTTTATTCACAATCATGGCCTGACATCTAGCCGAATGGGCTAGATGTCTTCTGCATTCTGCTGCCACCACTGGGTTGGTGTTCAGTTAATGCTAACTTTGGTAGCACGCCCGTAAATTTTTATTTTGAAAAACTAAAAAAGTTGCTTAAATTTGTCAACACATATCCGAGTATGTTTCAAATCGTAAACGAGGTTTGGATCACTTTTTTAAAAGCCTGGTTGTATTTCACAAACCACCTCTTCAAAACGCAGGCCCCAGGAGGTTGTAAGGGAGTTGAAGAAAGAGACACAGCAAGCAGGCACAGAAGGAAATGCTGAGGAAGGCAGGGAGAGCAGGGGTACACTTGAAATTATGGCTTCTCTATTATCTTATGTTTTCAAGATGACTTATGTTTTACGTTGGTTTCTGGTAGACATTTAGAAAGGAGAAAGGAAGAGTAACAGTAACAGACTTTTCAAAACCAACTCCCAAAAAGTAGCAAAACTGTTATGAACACAAATCCTCTTTTAACAAATTAAATGCTAGCTTACATAGTATCAAATATAACCTCTCTTGAAAGGTCCAGGACATAGTTTAATTCTACTAATGAAGATACCTAGAAGTTTAAGAGGCCCAACCAATGCCATTAAAATGAAGTTTTGCCTACAACCCAATTTTAAAATTAAATTTCTATCTCAATCTGGGACTGTCCATGATCATTACTAATCACAATGGAAGCAGTTTCAAAGTAGGCACAAAGTCACCAAGAATAACTCGTCATGATGACCGAGTCATGACCTAACCAGGCAGGCCAGCACTCTCTCCCAGTCTACCCTGTTTACAGAAACCACAGGCGTGGACCTCTCTCCTCTAGTCTATCTTTAAACTACTCAAATAGTGTTTCTCCTGGACTTTGCCAATTCTCTTGAGGAAGTGTTATGAAGGAATAACATAATTTTTAGAGTAAATGTAGGGATCTGAAGAGAAATGTGGTGTGCCACTCCAAAGAAGCAGAGATTAAAATATAAAATTGATTGTTATCCTTACTTTCATGGAGACTTGCAATGTTCCAGATATAAAATGCCTTAATTGTTGACAGTTAAATGGCTTACTGATTTCCAAGTCTTCCTGTCTGTTGATGGTAGTTGGCACATCTGGAAAATGAAGGGGTCTTTCAAAAATATTGCTGGGAAGATTACCTACTTTCACTCTCTCTAGACAGGTTCACATCACCAGGTGATGTGGATATGGCTCTACTCCAAGGAAAACAACCTTTTCTTGGTCTTTCAATGGCTGTTTATGAGTATACAACAAGTGCTTTCTATACACTGCAAACTCGTTAGACAGATAGGTCCTCTATCAATCCTACTCTATAGTGTGTGTACTTCTGTGTGGTATACAACCCCATTTTCTCCCATAACCAACTCCCACACTGTTAAATGTTTCTCAGAGATTCTCTTGCAAGAGATTGATTTTCTTTTCTACTATGGATCTGCTTAAAAATGCATCCTCCAAAAGGGACAAATAAGTGCCTCATTTTCCTTAACTCTTGTTTGACTTCAGATAGTTATCATCATTCATTGAGGGCTTAGAATATTGACTTATTCTGCACAGTCCTCATCTGAGATACAAGTGGGAGACACCTGGAAGGTGTAAAGATGCTACTCGCTTCCCTAATGCCCTAACGCATTGATCCACCTTCCCTTTCTCTACAGTTTACTGATGAGAGCTGTTTAGTTCACTTACTAAGTTCTTATTTTTCCACAACAAAATGAAGGAAAAAATTGAGATTAAAAATTGTACAAAAACATTACAGAAAAAAAAAGAAATCATCTTGTAGATAAACTTCATGTGTGGTGTTGAAAGTTAAGGTCCACAAATCAAAATGCAGTCATTTCTACAGAGCTAGGCTTTTTCACTGCACTCCCAGTGAATCATGCTGTGGTTAGTTGAAAGTGCTGTTCACGTAATAAATTAACCACCTCATTTCCTTCATCACCAAAATATACATAGCACCCCCATACAGATTTGTTTTAATAAAAGTAATAAAGCAAGCCCAGAGGTTATGGCTGTTATGACATAATCACACCTCTGAGATTTAAAAACACTCACTTGCACATCATGCCTCAAAAAGTCTTTGCAAGTCCCCCTCCAACAAAATCTAACTGTACTCATACCCTCTGGCCCCATGTATTCCAAATAAATAATGAAACAAAAGCCTTGTATATGTCAGAAAATTCTCCCTTTCAATTATGCATTTGAAAAGAACATATACATTTTAATAATACAGTACAATAAATAGCTTGAGTGCCCTGATCTAGATTATTAAAGAAAATACATCAGCAGAGTTAAAAGTACACTAAGAAGGCAGCCAACTAGACTACCGTCTCACCCGAAAACAGATTTTTTAAGGTTAGTTGTTCAAAATGACAAACAACATATGTATTTCTGTGGACTGAAAAACAATTTTCATTCTACACAAATCTAGAATAAGTCAGTTTTCTTACCTGGTAATTATATTTAATTATTGAGATTAACCCAGGGGGAAAAATATCTCTTGTCAATATAATTTTCCCTCACTACAGACTTTTACCGTTAGAATTCCCTTCCATGATCACCAGAAAGACACTATAACACAACTGTCTACAGCATAAGATAGATTGGGTGGAGAACTTTACCATGAGTGAACCCATACCATAATTCAATGACGCCAGCCTTCCTGTCTCTGTACCACATTATAATCACTTTGCAGGCAGAGTTTACTTCTCACCTCAACTCTTATACCTCAGTCCTTCCTGCAGGATCATGCATTTAGTGCATATTGTCCCTATGATAATGATGATGTCTTTCCCTTAAATTTAAAATGTAAGATAATCTTACAAGCAATTACATTTCCCTGTGCTATTCTTAAAGATCACAATCAACACTCATATACAAAGGAATGAGTTAATCAACATTCCCCAAAAATAGCAAGTATCAGATATTCAGGACAGAGTTTTGAAATTCTCAGAAGTAGCCCCCCACCCCCAGTACTTATACATTTTATTTCTCTCCTCAATTGCTATACTTACCTAGCACAATCTTATATCTGGGTTGTCAACATTTTATTCTAATGTGAGCATTATTATATTACACAGTTTTTTCCCTGAGTAAAGTTAAAAATTACATCCAAGATTCTTAGTGTGCCAAACAGTTATCCATATATAACTATATCCCAAAATTCGGCAAAACAGTAATACCTATATGAACACCAGGATTAAACATTTTTGGAGTTATCATATTCCACTATTTTCAGTCTACAAATTATGCATCCACATACAACCAATATCAGATTTAACCAGTATACTACAAACTCCCTTAGGGCTCTGTATCAAACAAAGATAAAATTACTAAGAACTTTCATAACTTACATTTTAATGGATAAGTTCACTTTAAAGGAAAAATTCTATTCCAGTGAATCCCATCACAACAAAGATTTTTCTTGGATAAAGATATTACACTTTACATTCTAAGTCCTAATTGCTGATTTAGTCATAATCAAAGAACATTCCTCTGTAAGTGCTACCTCTGATCTGTCCTGGTACGGGTTATTTCCACCAAGAACATAGTATGCATTGCGGAGTGGGGTAAAGAAATGAAGAGATGTGTGCTAAATTAAAGAACTCTAGTTCTTTCATCCATAGCACTCCTCCTTCACTTTTCTTAGCCATTCTCACTTGAACTACATGGCTGTACTAATACTCGCTGGCCCTTAATTATCAAATACCTTTCAAGCAAGTGCTCACATACAGAACACCCACAGAAAGATCCAAGTCAAAAGAGAGCAGAAAGGAGATGAGGTGTGCAAGATAGCTCTCTCCTATCCTATTAGATTTCAAGAACCTTTTACTTGCCAATTTACAATAGAAAAATGATGTTCTAATGCATCTTTTGAAAAGACATTTCCTGTCCTCAGATCATTGGTTAAATGGCAAATATAGTAAAGAAATAACAGTCTTTGTAAAGGATCAATTAGTAAGGAGCTGTGTCACCTCCATACACTGAATTATCCAAAGCATTCTATCACAAAGAAGGGAAAGAATGTGGCATTGGTTATTCTGGTCACTACCTCAGCTTTGAGACAGATTATTTTGAATATGTTAACAAGGCCTTCACAAGGCCAGCCATTCACTATAAACTAAATCCAAGAGCTTGAAATTTACACAGAGAAAAAACACTGAGTCACAAACTTGGGAGACTGGATTGGTGTTCCAGATCACAGAATGTGTAAATGAGACAGAATATTTTCAGGTGACTGAAGTCGGAACATTAAAGCTCTAAAAATGTATACAAAAGTATAAAAAGTAAGTCGTATGCCAAATACAACCTCATAAAGAAAAAAAGACTATTTATAAAATAATAAAGTGGTTTTACCAACATCTTTAAACATTTGTCATAACTATTCTCAATTGAGTATCAATATTCTGTTAAAAGGAAATGGTCATGGTTGAGATTGTACATACATGCACACACATACACACAGTCATCCCTTGGTATCCATGGAGGATTTTTTTCTAGGACTCCCTGCAGATACCCAAATCCATAGGTACTCAAGGCCCTGATATAAAATGGTGTAGTATTTGCATACACACACACACACACACGAATGTGACAGTCAAAATTCTGATGGAAAATGATCTAGACTGAAAGAATATACCATGGTCCCTGTCTGGACAAAATAAAACAAATTCTTACCTTGAACATAAAGGACTTAATACTTTTAAGGATCAAAAGTATAAGACTGGAAGAAAACTAGAAAGGAAAACAATGATTTTCAACATATTTTCTTAAAAGGAGTTTAATTTTAAAAATACTAGTCAACAGTTCAGGTTTAAAATTTTAAGTGAAAGGCTACACTTTTTAATGTAGCCTTAATTTTAACAAGATTTCCAGGTGTTCTGAATGCACATTACAGTGCATTACATTACAGTGCATTCAGAACACCTGGATCTAAGAAGCATTCGTGACCAGGCTACGTTTTCTTGATTTTAAACGATCAATGATCGTTTTTAAATTAAACACAAAAGACACATTTTCAGTTCTGATCCCACTTCAACAAAAATTTGAAGTGAGAGGCTACAAAATTTTATGATGTATTTTTAATAAAGTTTAAAAATAAATGGTCAACCATACTGATAATCTACCATGTATTCATTCAGAAACTTATTGAATATCTACCATGTGCCAGGTCCTGGGAGCTGTCGATACAAGAGATGGAAACACCCTGCCCTCACAGAAGAGCTTTTATTGCATTAGAAGAGAAATACAGTAAGCACATAAATACTGTGATTTCAGACACTTAAACCCTAGCTGTTGTTGTGTGTGTGTTGCGGGGGGCGTCTAGTGGGGAGCAGGTTCCTGCTTCACAGAGAAAATGAGAAATGTAGGGGAATGACTCCTCACAGTCCTGCTATCTTCCATCTCCTCCCAGGCACCTACTGCCCCACAGGAGTCTCTCTCTGGAGCTCCTCTCCATTTTCTTCCTTAGGCTATTTCCAGAGGCATCCTATGGGATGCCATCTCCTCAGACAACCAGCTGCCTCCCTCTCCAGCATATTCAACTTCTCACTCTCTACTTCAACCTCCTCCCAGTGACATTCAACATGTTCAAATCCTGACCTCCTTAAATCACTCTCTTCCTTAAAGATTTGTATACACTTGTCTCATAAATGCTTACCCTTCATTCAGTCCTGGATTTACTTCTTTATGACTTCTGCCTCCACCACTTCAGTGAAATTATTTTTATGGTGACCATCAACATTTTAAAATTAAACACAAAAGACACATTTTCAGTTTTGCTCCTATTTCATCTTAGCAGTGTTTTACAGTACTGATTTTTGCTTCTTCAAACTCTCACCCTTAGATACCGGCATGTCCTAATTTTCCTCCTACATTACGTACACTGCAATGTGCACTCAAAACACCTGGAAATCTTGTTAAAATCAGATTCTGATTCAACAGGCCTGGGGTAGGGCCCAGGAGACTTTGAGCAGGGCTTCTTGTTAATGAAAACAGACTAGCAGCACAGTTATCACCTGAGCGCTTACTAGAAACAGTCTCACTGCTCACTGCAGGTTAACTGAATCAGAATTTGCATTTTTAACAAGACTTCAAAGGGTCATATGCACAGTCAAGTTTGAGGAAGATTAGAGACCAGTTGTCCTCAAACCTAAGCCAGTAAAACACAGATTACAGGGCCCAATCCCCCAAAATTTCAGATCCCACAGGTCTGGGAAGGAAGTGAAACAATAAGCATTTCTAGCAAATTGTCAGATGATATGGATGCTGCTACTCTAGTGACTATATTTTGAGAACTACTGATTCTCTGCCCTGGCTGTACATTTGAATCACATGGGAATTTTAAGAAGCTTGTTGGCATGTGGGGCCCACCGCCAGACCAATTAAACTACAATCTCTGGAGATGTAGCCTAGGCATTTTTAAAAGCTCCCCTGCTTATAATTTTAAGGTTTCTAATTTAAATAATTTAAGAGTGAGGGAAGGGGGCAGTGGCAAAAAGAAAATAGTATATGATGAATGCTAATTAAATGACAGCACCATCATTATAGTATATGATACCCTAATTCCTTAAACATCTGCTCTACCCAACTCTGCCCTGTATACAAGCACTAGAAATTTAGTAGTCTACAGGTTTGTCATAGGCCACATTGTCTAAAATGACCATGGGGGGGGGGGAAATAAATAATTAATTCTTAAAATTCACAGAAGAAAACCCCACATTTATGAGATAAGATATTTTTAAAGATAGTGTCAAAACTGGGCCTTACAGAGCAATTGACTTCGTACAACATTAGGGGCTTGACAACAATTTCTAAGAATATTATGAAGGGAAAGGTAACCTATAATATTAAATTTATTTTTAAATTTTCACTAAAAATGAAAATAGCTTTTTTCTGACCACATAAGTAAATTCTCATTGTAAAATGCACACGTATGTACACATACATCAGTGTATAAGGAAAACACTAAAACTAACTGAAAGCCAAAGTTCCTGAGTTAAAACATCTTTAGCATTTGACCAAGCTTTCCTGCATCTTTTTAAAAAATTATGGAATAGTTAACAAAAGTTATACAGTGTAAGAGACACCAACCCGTTTAAGAAATATTACAAATATAATTGAAACTCCTGGTATGCCTCTCCCAGTTCCCATTTTTCTCATTCCATGCCCCATCCAATGTAACTATCATCTTAAATTCTGTGCTTATTTTTACATGCTTACTGTATATAGGTATTCATAAATACTATTGATTATATTCATATTTTAAAATTTTATATCAGTCCCATAATACTGTATATATTCTGCAAGTTTCTTAACATTACATCTTATGAAGTTCATTCATGTTCATCTAGTAGCTTTAATTGGGTCATTTTCAATTTTATATATACATATATATATATATACACACACACACACTCTTTTACTCTTGACTTTACTAGTTTATTTTTCCAGTTTCCAGATGATGAGCACAGTATTTTCAAATTTTCACTACTATAAATATTGCTTCAGTGAACTTATTTTTTTTAAACAGGGTCTCACTCTGTTGCCCCGGCTGGAGTGCAATGGCATAATCACAACTCACTGCAACCCTGATCTTCCAGGCTCAACTGATCCTTTCAACTCAGCCTCCCCAGTAGCTGGGATTACAGGTGTGCACCATTACGCTCAGCTAATCTTTTTTTCTTTTTTTTTGTAGAGATGAGGTCTCACTATGTTGCTTAGGCTGGTCTCAAACTCCTGGGCTCAAGCAATCCTCCTTTTGGCCTCCCAAAGTGTTGGGATTACAGGTGTGAGCCACCGTGCCCAGTCTCCATAAACTTCTTGTGCATGTCTTCTTATGTTCATTTTAGAGAATTTTTCTAAGCTACGTATATTTTGCAACAGAATTGTTGAGTTGAAGAGAATTCCCATCTCCAACTTAGTTAACTTCCAATGCTCTCCAAAGTGGCGGTACCAATTTATACTCCTAGAAATAATGTACAAGATTCCAAGTGTTCCACACGCTTGCTAACATATGAATTATCAGACTAATTTTTTGACAGCCTAAACGGTTTATGGCTTTAGCTTGCATTTCCTCCATTCATAGTGAAAGAGAGAATTTTTTTCATATCTTTATTATTCTTTTTTATCTCCTCCTCCGTGAATTGCCTGTTCATAGCCTTTGCCTATCTTTTCTCCTGAATTCTTTGTCTTTTCATCTCTTGATTTGCAAGAGACTTTTACATATTCTGTATCATTTACAGTTTATGTGTTGTAAATACCTCCTCCCTGTCTGTGGATTGTCTATATATTGTTTTCTGACTGAGAGATGTTTTAGATTCTAATGCAGTAGAATTTACTAATCTTTTCCTTTATGATTGTATTTTTCATGTCATATAATTTTTTAAATGATCATATACTTAGTTTTAAACACTGCAAGTACCTTAAAGTTTTAGAAATTCTAACAGTGATTTTTGTGCTAACATAGGAAAACTAGAAGGTGAACTTGAAACTGAAATGAATCTAGTTTCACTGCCAAGGTCAATGACATACACAGAGTAAGCAAACAAAAGATAAAGGAAATTAGATATGTCATTTTAATAATTTAAGGCATTATTGGTAAAAGGTTCTTCAAATCATGCTAATGTTTCACATTTCTTTTAAAGATAAGTAATGGTGTTACACTAGGTTATGTGTGTGTATATATGGCTTATTACATTGTTGGTGATTTCTACGAACCTGAGAAAACTAAAGCTAATATTTCAACATAGGAAGCATAATTCATCCTGAGGGGAAAAAAACCCAGAAAAGGTATTTAAAATTTTGAAATTTAAGGAATAAATAGCAAATTCTAACACATGAATTGGGTTCTTACACCTAATCAAGCTCAATTACTTGTTTTCTTTCAGTTAGGTCTCTGCATTGTCACAAGTGAATGAAATACCTGAATTGCAAGGCTAAGTCTGAATTTCACTCATACTATCCTGTAAAGCAAAGATTCAGTACAGCCCATATCCTAGGACTCAGAGTCAAGGGACAAAATTGCAAAACCATTTTGGCAGAGAATTCACCTGTGTAAATAATGCCTCAGTTTTACAACAATTTCCTCTGTTTCACCTTTGTGTTTTCTCTATTTTAATATATTGCTTTTGTGTATGGGGCAAAAATCTAGACAAAAGTCACCTAAGAGACTGGGCATGGGACAGATTCTTTTCTGCATCCCCCTATACAATGATAATTAAGGAATTAAAATGTTATAAAAGATTTGAGCAAACACTATAGAACAGACAACTTTATTTAGAACTAAACTAAAACTCCATTTAATAATCTTCTACATGTTGACTATAAAACAGTTTAAGTTGTTTCTGACTCTATTTGTTTGTTTTTACATAGAATTGATCCCACAGAGCAGGAGTGAAATAAAATGCAAATTCCCACCTTTGAGGTTTTACCATGAAAAATTTCAGCTGGGAAGATGATTTTCCTTTTACAGTAACTACTCATTATCCACAATAATGAAGAATAAAGATGGCCTAGATATAGAGTCCAATAAGAGTTCCAAAAACTTATTTTGGCCAACCATTTCATTCTCTATCATCATCAAATGATCTAACAGAGAGGCACAAAGGGAGGAAAGAGCACTGTTCTGAGTCTTTCCTACTTTACTGTGTGTGCTCATTAACAAATGGAGGTGTTAATGAGCATGAAAAGTATCTAAAACACAGTCCAAAGAAGAAATAAATAGCAAGTAGATCCAATGTGTTTAAGTTGTGCTTTCAGGTTATGACAAGGCCAAGCTAAACCACCATTCCCCACGTCCCAGAGAACTCAACAGAGCCAACCCTGCATCATCCTGCTCTCACTCGGGAGTGTTTTCTTGGGAGTAACACCAAGCCACTTTCCAGCAAAGTCTTTAGGGGTCAGTTAGGGATATGTTGTCATTTGACCACACTGGCTGCCTCTCTCTCCAGAAATAATGGCAGGCATGTGTTTTTAAAATCACCTCTCCTCATTTTCTAAGACAAGGATTGGAATGCTGCCTTTAGCATTTTAGCTGTTATTAAACCAACAGTATTTTAGTTTCTATTGAAATAATAATATTATAGCTTCTATTATTTCATCTATTTAACATTCTCTCTTTGAACAGCTTTCGTTTTTTAAATCGGCAATGTTTGTCCATCTACTCATATCTTAAATCAAAATGAAAATAAGTATTAAGTTTATACTGAAAGCATTTAGAAGTCCAGATTAAAAATAAATTCAGTCCAACTCTGGTTGTAAGGGAAATCTATGGTAATGACTATACATTTTACAACAATTTTTCCTAATACATATTCACTATAGGAAGTTTGAAAAACAAAAAGTGAAAAAAAAACCACATCAACCAAAGAAAAAATATCAGTCACTTGCTTAGTTTTTTTTTTTTTTTCCCAATGTAAATGCATGCCTAGATTTTTAAAACACAAATCGTTTTTATTCTGTATCAACAACTTTGTGGAAATTTAAAAGTATTACATCAAGAGCAATTTCTCACATTATCAAATCTTCCTTGAAAGCCTAAGTTTTAAATGGTTGCATATTTCAACTCATACCATAATTTTTAAAACTATTTTGCTATTATAGTTGCTTCTAATATTTTGCTATTACAGCAAATAATAAGAACTGCTGTTAAGATTTGTATAACTATTTGCTACGTATTGACTATCTGCTAGAAATAGTAATTTAGTCTTCCACCAGCAGTGTATATAAATGTCCACCTCATTGAATCCTTTTGACTGGCACACATTTTTTCATCTTATTACAACTTTACTTAATTGTTAGGTTGAAATAATAATACTTTTAAAATTTGGGTTTCTTTGATAGAGAGAAATTTGTATTCCTTCTATGTAAATGGTATGTAGTGGCTCTTTACATATTTTATGTAAATGTTTTATAAAAACTGACTATAAATGTATACAGATCAACAAGAATAAAACAAAACCTTAATAATAAAATATGTAGTTATCATATATACATTTACATTTGTGGCAAATAATTTTCCTAATTCATGACATGGCTTTAAAATTATATGTTAATAAATGAGCCCAGCAAATCCACTCTGAGGTATACGTCCAAGAGAAATGAAAACATACATAAAAACTTGAACAAAAATGTTGACAGCAGCATTATTTATACTAGCTGAAAGGCAGAAAAAACCCAAAAGCCTACCAACTGATGAATAAACAAAATATCTCTCTCACACACACAAACACACAATGGAATACTACTTAGCCATGAAAAAGAATGAAGTACTGATAAATGCTGCAATGTAGACCACCTCTAAAATCACTGTAAGTGAAAGAAGTCAATCATAAAAACCCACATATTGTATGATTCCATGTATATGAAATATCTAGAGGAAAATAGATTAGTGTTGTCTAGGGCTGGCGAAGAAAGGGCAACAGGGAATAACTGCTAATGAATGAGTTTCTTCTTTAGGTGATGAAAATGTTCTATTTTCACAACTCTATGAATATACTTAAAAAATCATTGACTTACACATTTTAAATGAATGAATTGTATGATATGCACTGATATCTTAATAAAGCTGGGTTTATTTGTCTTTTTAAGAGGTGGGTATCTCACTAGGTCATCCAGGCTGGAATGCAGCGGCATGATCTATGCACAAGCATGATCATTGCTCACGATAGCCTTAAACTCCTGGGCTTAAATGATCTCCTGCCTCAGCCTCCTGAGTAGCTGGGGCCAGGTGTGTGTCACCATGCCTAGCTTCAAGCTGTTTTTAAAATGTATGTATTAATACAGGATGGTCTATTAAGACTCCTGCAAAAACAGTGAATTTGTCTCATCTGATTTTTAGAAAAGTTTGTAATACTGCATATTTATTGAAGCTATGTTGTTAGGTAACAGATTGCTCAGGGCAATTATATATTTTTGGAAGACTGTTATTAATATGAAATATCTTTCTTTTTCCTATTTTATGATTTTACCTTAAATTCTATTTCGTCTCACGTCAACATTGCTATGTCTGTCTTTCTCATTTATGTGGAATATTTTTATCCAAATTTTTAATATCAAGGTTTTTTTCTTTAGAAGTGTCTCTTGTACATATATAACTTAGAGCTCTTAAAGTCTGAGGTTCTATTAATAGTGGATTTAGGCCATTCACCTTTAAATACCTATTCCTTATTCCTATCTCCTTATATTTTGTTATTTCCTATATTTTCTTTTCTCTACCTTTGGATGAAATTATAAACTTTTTACATTTTACTGTCATGATTTATATTAAATATCTTATTCGTGGTTGTTCTTCATATGTTTCAGATTATATTTTTAATCAAATTCTATAGTTAATTTGTATCTGAATTTTTAATCAAATTCTAGGGTTAATTTGTATCTGAATATTTTTCCTGGAAAATAATCTTAATACTTTTATCATTTCTTTTTCTCCTACTCTCCCATGTTGAATTGATCTGATCCAGACTTAAATATATAAAGATTAATATCAGAGATTTAAAAAACTATCAGGCTCAACTCTACATTTTACTGTGTGTGTATATATTTTAAAGTACACCTCTGTTTCCCATGTCATGTCTTTCCCTTCTTTGGATTCTCCCCTGCTTTTTGGAAGGCAGTACTTCTATAAATTCTTTCAAAGAAAGTGTGAAACAATCAGAGAAGGTGAATCATTGCAGGTTCAAAATTGTTTTTCCATTCACAGAGTTGATAATTTGACTGATATAGAATGATGAGTTCAAAATGTTTTTTCCCACAACTTCACAACTACTGCATTCAATCTTCTATCATTTATTTCTTTTTTACCAATAATAGGACTGATGTAAATCTGATTCTTTCCTTTGTAGATAAATTATGTTTGCTCTCTGAATACTTAGTTCCTCTTTATCACATATTCTGAAATTTCATAAGCAGGCATTTAGTGTATGCTTTTTGTTATTCTTTACTTCTATACTCACTAGGTGTTTTCAGAAGACCTGTCTGTCTTCAGTTTGGGAAAATTTCCTCTATTACTTCTGTGATTATAACTCCATACTATTTCAATGTTCTAGAATGTCATCTATATCAACTGACCTTTTGTTCATGCTTTCCACCTTTTTCAGTTCAAAACTGCATTCTGAAGGAACTCAATCTTCCAACTCATTACTTTGCTTTTAACTGTGTCCACTCTATTTCATCCAAGTATGCATTTTAATCCTAATTATATTCTTAAATTCTAAGATATTTGATTGGTTTGAATTCATTTTAATACATATTTTCTTTTAAAATGCAATAATCTCTCTTTTCTCTCTCTGAGTCTTGTTTTTACTTATTTCAAAGTCACCATAGGTTTTCCTCAAATGTTCAATCATTGTTGGTAGTGAGATCATTTCAGAGTCCCTGTCTGTCTATCTATGCTGTTTCTGTTTACTATTCCCCACCTCCAGTGATAATGTGGGAAATGTGGGACATCATGCCAGGGGTCATGCACATGGCAGGAATTTGTCTTTTCAGGATGAGGCTCCTTGGGCTTCCTCACAATTGAAGGTCTCTGGAGGTATTTCCCAGCCTCTCTGGCCTATGTTAAGCTCAGTGCTTTAGCTTGGATTCTAAGTATATTGGAGGAGGAGGTTAGCACAGGCCTAGCTCCTCTATATGTATCTCCTTATCTAATACTTCAGACCCCCTCCCTACTATTTGAATCTGACTAGTTTGGCTCTACCTGGAATTGCACCTACCTCAAGAACACAGTGACACACAATGATCTGTGTATGTTTTGAACTGTGACTCCACCAGGTTTTGTTTCTCCATGGGTGTGATTCCTCATGCTTAGCATCTGTCAGAAATTCCTGAGGTTTCCATCCACTAATGGGAGGGACTCTTCTTGTTTTCCCATGCTGTTATCAATTTATTCAAATAAATATGTATTTATATAGGTATACATGTACACCTTTTCGGTCAACTCATGGAATTAGGAGTTGTGAACATGCAAGTGATGATGGTAGTATAATTAAAGAATATCATCGGTTCAGCCTACCATACTGATAATATTCTTGGTTTCATTATTTGCTGGACAGTGTGTAGTCCTATGTTAATATGGCTATTTTTTTAAATCTCATACTTGTATATCCAACTCTTATCTGATACCTTTCCTTGGATTTTTTTATACTCATCTCAACCTTAACATGTCTAAAACTGAATTACTGATCTTAACCCACCAAACCTACTCTACTCAAGCATCATTCACATATCAGAACTCTTGGAGCAAATTCTTCTTAATTCCTTTTCCCTCACTTATCACCAAGTGGTCCCTACAAAATAGACTTGACTTCTTTTCATCTTTATTGCCATTAACTCTGTCCAAGCACTATCATTTTTCACCTGGGCTAGTACAAGAGCCCCCTAGCTGTTCCTATTGCTTCTCTTCTTCCGAATTCACTCTTCCCAGAGCAGCCAGAGTCAACGCTTAAAAATATTAATCAGATTATGTCACCCACCCTTGCTTAAAACTCTTCTATTACTTCTCACTGCTGTTAAAAATGAATTCCAAAGTCTTTCACATTAAATATTATCTCTGAATCCCAATCTGGAGGTTAGGTCTCCATTATTTGCTTAGAGATCTCTTTGAATAGCTCATTAGTCTGCCCACGTTCCATAAATTTGAAATATTCTCTTTATTCCACTACCTTGCCAAGATGCTCTGTAACTTTATCTTGAATGAGTATAATTCCTCTTCACTATAATGTCTATATCACAAAACTGTTATAGCTTTACTTTTTCTTTTTTGAGATGGAGTCTTGCTCTGTCACCCAGGC
Organism: Cacajao melanocephalus; assembly: GCA_963573385.1. NCBI lineage: Eukaryota > Metazoa > Chordata > Mammalia > Primates > Pitheciidae > Cacajao > Cacajao melanocephalus. Next base: position 33,638 of record CAUYLG010012463.1, on the reverse strand, counting down.
TAGAGTGCAGTGGCACAATCTTGGCTCACTGAAACCTCTGCCTCCTGGGTTCAAGCAATTCTCCTGCCTCAGTCTTCCAAGTAGCTGGGACTACAGGTGCACGCCACCATACCTGGCTAATTTTTGTATTTTTAGTAGAGATGAGGTTTTGTCATGTTGGCCAGGCTGGTCACAAACTCTTGACCTCAAGTGATCCACCCGCCTCAGCCTCCCAAAGTGCTGGAATTATAGGTGTTAGCCACCGTGCCTAGCCAGTTGTACTCTTTAGATACCAGTCATTTCTATCTACTTGCAGCTAGATCAGTCCCCTTAGAAACTATCTTTCTGAAATGAACAAGTCCAGTTAAAGGTCTGAATGCCTTAGTCCAACTTGCTATAAAATACAAATATTCCCAGTTGAATCTCAATATAGGACAGGTGAATGCAAGCTTTGCTACCATGTGATCTTGGGTAAAAGTCTGAAGTACTCCAGGACACAGCCTCTTTTTCTATCAAATGAGGGGGTGGGGTTACATGAATCCTAAGGTCTCTTTTATATCTAGTAGTCACAGATTCCATGACATAATGTATTTCTTTAGAAAACAGTGTGGCACAGTAACTATCATTCAAATCCCATAAAAATTATACAGAAGGAAATACTCTACTTCACATTTAACAACTTTCAACAAAGAGGAAAACAATTTGACTCAAGCCTTCTGGAGACAACTTAAGCCCCACGTACCTTTTGTTATCACCATAAATTCACTCTGTCAAGGTTTAATGCTGTCTTGAATTGTCCGATGAACACATAGAACCTCAAGAATTAAAAATACAGTAACAACAAAAGCAAATACTACTATTACCTACCACTTCTCTAATCAGACATAAGATCTACTTACCTACTGTGAACATCAAATTCAATTCATGATGTCACTATTGCAATTATTTTAGAATGCCACGAACTGCACCCATGTAAGGTAACAAACTTAATCAACTGAATGGTTTTAGACTATTTTGGGTAATGACCAAAAACTACAGTATCAAGCAGGACTGGAAAACACAGGAAAAAAACAAGGCACAGAAGGTACCAAAGACATCTCCTTGAAATGTCAATAAAAATCAATAGTTCATACTGGTTTACACAAAGAGCCCACATGTCCCCATAGCACCTCCACTTGCATAATGTTGAAAGAAGAGGCTCTCTCTCCCAATTAGTTATTAGTTTCATCTAGTGTTTTCATAGTCTTTAAATCTGACCACAGTCAATTCTAAGTCTTAATCAAAATCATTAACACCAGAACAGCAACAACAAAAATAATTCCCTCCTTCCCTAATAACTCAGAACTCCTAACTACCTTCCCACAAATTGTACAACCCTGAAAATGGGAATCTACTCCCACAGACACTTAATTACTATGCCAGGTTTGAGTGCTGCTCCTTGTATTGATGGATTTCATAAATTAAATGATCCACAATACTTTACCTGATACATTCCAACTCCAATGTGCTTTGGCTCAATTTTCACTAGCTCAGCTAATGGATCTTGTACACGCCTTGCTATGGAAACTGAAAAAACAGAATCAGAAAACAAGTATGACTTAATGGGAAAAGCAGTACCCAATAATTACTTATGTTAGTTCTTCATAATGTAAGTACTTAATCCTGTCCCTCCTCATCATCCCTCCAAAAAAGACCAACAATTTAACTAAGTTTCAAAGTTCTCTTTTGTCCCCACACAAAAAGTAAATGCAAAATTTCATGATGATTTATGTCATCGGAACTACTAGGCATTCTTGAGCACAAACAGTTTGACAGGATTACAGATTTGGAAAAACAAATAAAATGTTTATTCCCCATACTTACATGTTTACCTATTTATTCTTTATATAAAGCATAATAGGATACCTCATGCTTCAAAGCAAGCAAAAGCTTGTTTTAAATAATTCTGCATTATTACAAATACATTTATATGTCAAATTTGTTTATTAGAACTAATCCCCCTAAAATGAACAAATAATAGAATTATCTCCTTTTTACAAGTTCCCCCCCCTCTTTTTTTTTTTTTTTTTTTTTTTTTTTGAGATAGGGTCTCACTCTGTTCCCTTGATAGAATGCAATGGTGCCATCACAGTTCACTGCAGCTTTGGACTCCTGGGCTCCAGCAATCCTCTCATCTCATCCTTCCAAAGTGTTGGGATTACAGGCATGAGCTACTGCACCCAGCAGAAGCATATCTTCATGCAACCAGAGATCAAGTTACTTGACTAATGAATATACTCATGTGGCCTTGAATATGACTGCCAGATTGCCCTGGCAAGTGATCTCCTTTGCCCCAACTGCTTGTCTTTTAACACACCATAGATCTAATTATATCCCTTTCTTGACTATTACAATCCATGCTCAAGAAACTTGAGAGTTAACTTCATATATTCCTTTAACTGTGTCACAATTTTACTTATCATTTATTGTCACTTTTTTACCAAATATCAATAACTATTCACATCTAATTTAGTTTATAAGATAGATTTAGCTATAAAAAAAGATACCTATTACAACTCTTATGAATAGTTCTAAAGGCAGCCTCCCTCTCCAGTAGCATATTTACACTGAGTCCTTACATATGAACAGCTTCCATTTTCAAACACATGAAAGCTAATCAGTGTTACCTTCTCATACAGGTTGGATGAAATATAAATTCATTAAGTGAAAATATTAAGACCATCAAAGAAAATCCTATGCCTGTTTCCATGTTCAGCTGTTCAAGATCTGGAAACAAAAGCCATCTCTTGCAGGTGGCTCTCAGATATTCCAGTCACTGATTTGTACCACTTTTCTAATTAGACGTTAGATCTACTTATCTACTGTGAGCATCAAGTTCAATGCATGATCATTCAAGTCTTTTTCATATCCCTTATTACTACATCTGACATATAGTGACAATGGTTCCTTGCAAAGCATGCTTAGAGAACATTGAGCTGGTGTCATACAATCTATTTCTCTCCCAGAAGAGATGGGGATTCCAAGGCCTCCATGTACACTTTTATTATTTAAAAAAATCAATCACAAATGGTTAGTTAGTGTAAGCACTGCAGGTGATAGGAGAAATGCTTTCCTCTAATAACCACATTCATAATTACAGATTTAAAGTAGAGATACGCTTGAATTTCTCTAAAGCAAATATTATTTCTTTAGCCTAGCATTTAAATGTGTAATGCAGTAAGAATGATTTTCAACACATATATACATTGCCAAAATACTCTGAGTAAAAACAACAAAGCCCCTACAACAGTAAACCAAGTCAAGAATTTAAGAGTATAGGAATACTTCATTTTATTGTGCTTCTCAGATACTACATATTTCTTACAAATTGGGAGATGTGTGGCAACCCTGAGTTGGGCAAGTCAACTGGCACCATTTTTCCAACAGCATGGGCACACTTCTGGTCATTGTGTCACATTTTGGTAACTCTCAGCAATATTTCAAACTTTAATTATATTTGTTATGGTAATCTGTGACCAATGATCTTAGGTATCACTATTGTAATTGTTTTAGAACACCACAAACCACATCTATGAGGTAACAAACTTAATCAATAAATTATGTGTGTGTTCTGACTGCTCCACCAACTAGCTATTCCCCTCTCTCCCTCTCCTGGGGCCTCCCTATTCCCTGAGACACAACAGTATTGAAATTAGGCCTATAAATAACCCTACAATGGCTTCTAAGTGTTCAAGTAAAAGGAAGAGTCGCACGTCTCTTATTTTAAATCAAAACTAGAAATAATTAAGCTTATTGAAGAGACATGTTGAAAGCTGAGACAGGCTGAAAGATAGGCCTCTTGGGCCAAACAGTAAGCCAAGCTGTGAATGCAAAAGAAGAGCTCTTGAAGAAAATTAAAAGTGTGACTCCAGTGAACATACAAATGATAAGAAAGCAAAACAGCCTTTTGCTGATATGGAGAAAGTTTGAGTGATTAAACCAGCCACACATTCCCTTAAGCCAATGTGTAATCCTGAGCAAGACCTTAACTCTCTGCAATTCTATGAAAGCTGAGAGAGGTGAGTAAAATGCAGAAGAAAAGTTTGAAGACAGCAAAGGCTAGTTTGTGAGGGTTAAGTAAAGAAGCCATCTTCCCAACATAAAAGTCAAGGTGAAACAGCAATTGCTGATGTAGAAGCTGTAGCAAGTTATCCAGAAGATCTAGTTAAGTTCATGATGAAGGTGGCTACAATAAACAGCAGATTGTCAATGTAAACAAAATAGTCTTCTAGTGGAAGAAGATGCCATTTAGGACTTTCATAGCTAGAGAGGAGAAGTCAATGCCTGGCTTCAAAGATTCAAAAGACAGCCTGACTTCTTTTATTAGAGAGGAACGCAGATGGTGACTTTAAGTTGAAGTCAAGGCTCGTTTACCATTCTGAAATGAGCTTATGAATTGGGTTCTTAAGAATTATGCCAGATCTACTCAGCCTGTGCTCTATCAATAGAACAACAAAGCCTGCATGATGGCACATATGTTTACAGCATGGTTTATTGAATATTTTAAGCTCACCATGGAGACCTACTGCTCAGAAAAAGATTCCTTTCAAAATATTAGTGCTCATTAACAATGTACCTGTCATCCAAGAGCTCTGATGGAGATGTACAAGGAGATTAATACTGTTTTCATGCCTGCTAATACAAAATCCATTCTTTTTATCATGGGTCATAGAGTAATTTTGATTTTCAAGTCTTATTTTTTAAGAAATACATTTTGTAAAGCTATAGCTGCCGCAGATGGTGATTTCTCTGAGGATCTGGGCAAAGTACACTGAAAACCTTTTGAAAAGGATTTACCATTCTAGATGCTATTAATAACATTCATAACTCATGGCAGGAGGTCAAAATGTCAACATTAACTGGGGTTTGGAGGAAGCCGATTTCAACTCTCATGGGTGACTTTGAGGGATTCAACACTTTGGTGGAGAAAGTCACTACAGATGTGATGGAAATAGCAAGTAAACTAGAATCCGAAGTGGAGTCTGCAGATGTGACTGAATTGCTGCAATCTCATGATCAAACTTGACATAATGAGGAGCTGCTTTCTTAGGGATGAGCAAAGAAAGTGGCTTTTTGAGGTAAAATCTACTCCTGGTGAAGATGCTATGAACGTTGCAGAAATGACAAAAGATATCGAATATTACATAAACTTCATTGATAAAGCAGAATCAGGATTGGAGAACACTGCCTTCAATTTTGAATAAAGTTCTACTGTGGGTAAAATGTTATCAAAGAGCATCACATGCTACAGAGAAATCTTTTGTGAGAGGAGAGTCTACTGATGCAGCAGACTTCATTGTTGTCTTATTTTAAGAAATTGCCACCACATCTCAGCCTTCAGTAAGCGTAAGCCTTGTGGTCAGCAACCATCAACATCAAGGTGAGACCCTCCACCAGCAAGACAGTGAACTGCTAAGGGCTCAGATGATCATTACCATTTTTAACAATGTTTGCTAATTAAGGTGTGTATACATTTTTTGAGATACAATGCCATTAGATACTTAACACACTATAACGTAAACATAATTTTTGTATGCACTGAGAAAACAAAAATGTCATGCAACATTTTTATAAGTCCTATGTCCAGGCTTTAGAGAGAGATGGTGCTGTTTTCCTGCTGGCAAGATAATCAAGAATGAGTTACTTAGCCAGTAGCAATGCAGAGCTCTAGGTTGAGAACGATCAGGCTGACAACAGATTCTTGAAAGTAAAAAGAAGTAGCTCAGGAAAAGGGAGTCTAACGAATTGCTGATAAAGAGAATTAAGAGACAGGAAGAGTTATGGCCCAAAGCTTAGGAAACGTCTACATTTTGAGACAGAGAAGAAAAGGAGGAAGTAGTGAAAGAGGCAGAGAATAAATAATGAAGATAGCAAAGTAACAGAAGTAAAAAAGATTTCTGGAAAATTGTAAACATAGTTACATGTGCCCCAATTTTTATTCTCAGGTATATACTCAAGAGAAATGGAAACACATGTCCATGTAAAATCTTATTTATGAATTTTCATAACACCTTATTCATAATAGCCAAAAATGTAAAAACCCAAATATGCATCAACTGATCAAAATGTGGTATACCCATACAATATAATGTTATTTGGCAATAAAAAGAAATGAAGTGCTGATACATGCTACAGCATGGTTGAATCTTGAAAACATCATGCCTAAGTGAAATAAGACACTCACAAAGACCACATATTGTATGATTTCATTTATACAAACTGTCCAGAACAGGAAAATCCATACAGAGACAAAGCATATTTGTGTTTGCCAGGAGTTTGGGTGGTGAGTGAGGACAGTAATGGAAGTGATTGCTAAGAGGTATGGGTTTCTTTTAGAGATGATGAAGTTATAAAACTAGATGGTGGTGATGGATGTGCAACTCTGACTATACTAGAAAACATTAACTTGTACACTTTAAAAGGGTAAATTTTATGTTATGTAAATTATATCTCAATGAAGCCATTATTTTTTTAAATGTAGTATGTCCAAATGTATGGCAAATACTATTTTGCCCACATATAATGACAACAGTTTGCTGTATCACTACTATTCACCATTGTTCAGAAAACTCTAGTTGATGCAACTTCACAAAAAGGGAAGACATAAATATTGAAATGACATTATTTACATATGATGATTGTCTACCTAGAAAACATAAGCAAGTCAAATGAAGAAATATTGGAACTAATAAGATTCCAATTAGTTGGGTAGTTTCAAGATACACAAAAATTTATGCTCTTACCAAATGCTATCAAACCAGTAATACAAAGGTTGGAGAGTGGAGAGAATGAGGAGATGCTGGTCAAAGGGTACAAACTTGTAGTTATGGATTAATAAATTACAGAGATCTTATGTACAGTATGGTGAAATTAAAATGTAGTAAAAATAAAAAAAAATGGAATCATGCAGAAAAACCTATTCATAACGTTAAACACACACACACACACACACACACACAAATACACATATAAAAACAACCTACGGGCTGGGCGTGGTGGCTCACGCCTGTAATCCCAGCACTTTGGGAGGCAGAGGTGGGCAGATGACCTGAGGTGAGGAGTTCAAGACCAGCCTGACCAACATGGAGAAACCTTGTCTCTACTAAAAATACAAAATTAGCCAGGCATGGTGGTCCATGCCTGTAATCCCAGCTACAACCTCTACCTCCCGGGTCCAAGCCATTCTCCTGCCTCAGCCTCCCGAGTAGCTGGGACTACAGGTGCACGCCACCACATCCAGCTAATTTTTTTGTATTTTTAGCAGAGACGGGGTTTCACCATTTGGCCAGGATGGTTTCGATCTCGCCTTGACCTCGTGATCCACCCACCGTGGCCTCCCAAAAGTGCTGGGATTACAGGTGTGAGCCACCACGCCCGGCCTATAAACAATTTTTAAATGGTAACGTAGCTCAATGTGTAGAGGAAGACAATTGGTATAGGATATTAATACAAAAAGTTAAGCATTAGAGAAAAAAATAACGCTTGCTATACCAAAAGTTGGGAAGGGATCCCAGACTGAGTCAAGATTAACATCTTAAAAGATAAGCAACCAGAGCTACTTCCTATGGTTAAGTGGTTGAGTATGCAACTTGCATGCCCACATGCCTTGAAAGTAACATTTCTCCTCACTCATTATATGTCTTATATCCAAAAATGAAAAGACTTGCATGGGTTTTGGCCTTTTAGTTCTATGAAATACCTAGAATCCTAAAGCTTCTACAGCAAATTAATTTATTTGTGTAAAAGATTATATTAAATTGTGCTCTCTTTAAAATTTGTCTCATCCTGTTACCTAATAATATTAGATATCTGTATTTTTAAAGTCCAATATTCATCTCATTTTATCCTTCCCCTTCATATTAGACAGGAACAGAGGAAAATAGGTAAAATTCCTCCATGTTGTCTTTTTCAGTCAACAACTCTAAATTAGAATTTTTCCACTGTAATGCTTATTAAAATGTAGTTTTAGTAGTCTTGATGCAAATCCATTATAATCTTGACTCTCTAATTAATAATTACATTTTTAAACAAGAAGCTGAGAAATATGTTGACCTGAAAACCGTTTTCTGTATCCTGATTGTAATGGAGGTAGACTGAAGGTTACCGAACTAGTATAAAGTTTTCAAAATTCATAGATGATGTATCTAAAAAGGGTGAATTTTACTTTATGTAAATATATCTCTAAAGTAAAAAAATATTTTTTATTTCTCTGAAAATGTTAAACTTTTTCTTCTGTCTGCATCATCTCTATTTCCTCCAAGTAGATTTTTTTCTTCCCTAGTGTATTTTGGCATCTGTCTTTAATATTAATAGTGTAAGTTTTCATTACATGTTAGGTGACCACTGATTGTCCATCAGAGGCAGGGTACTATAAAGCTGACTTTAAGTGCTTTGCCCAATGGTAAGGCTTGTCAACTATGGCTTTACTGTGGGTGCTCTAGCCATTTCTTTGTGATACCTCTAATCTCAGTTTCTTCAATGTTGTCTCCTGTATTAGCAGAGTCCTCTTATCTGCACAGTTTTATACCTCTCTAATGTCTCTACAACAGCATGTAAATATTTACTCAATTCTCCTTTATTTCAGTAGCATCCCCGCTCTCATTTGTAAGCTGTGCCCTCCACTGTAGAAACCTTCTGTTTAACCCTCTCCAGAGAACAAATCCCCTGTTCTGCAAAGGTAGAAAAAAAGACAGTTACTCAACTGTGTGGAAGGGGATGTTCATTGTTGTTATTTTATTGAGGTGAAATTCTCATAACATATAATTAACTATTTTGAAGTGTAGAAATCAGTGCTACTAAGCATGCTTGCAATATTGCGCCCCAACATCTCTACCAAGTTCCAAAACATTTTAATTATGCCAAAAGAAAACCCTGTACCCATTAAGCAGTCACTTTCCATTCCCATCTCTTCTCAGTTCCTGACAACCTCTAGTCAGTTTTCTATCTCTACAGATTTGTCTATTCTGCACATTTCATATAACCATAAAATATGTGGTCTTTTGGGATTGGCTTCTTTTACTTGATGTTAGTATGACATTTTGAGGTTCATTTGGTGTTGTGGCATGTACCAGTACTTCATTCTTTTTATGGTTGAATGATATTCTATTGTATGGCTATACCATATTTTGTTTATTCTTTCATCATGTGAGTTGTTTCCAACTTTAGCTATTGTGCATAATGCTGCTATAAGCATTTGTGTACAAGTGTTTTGGTTGAGTTCTGTTTTCAGTTTTTCTGGAGACATACCTAGGAGTGAAATTGCTGGGCCTATGTTTAATTTGGTCTCATTGCTTTTTAGATAAACTTTCAACAAATATCTTCATTTTCAACCCAGTCTCAACCCTCTCAGCATACTTCCAAAGTACTTGGCACCATTTCCTGAACCTATAGGGGTTACGTGATCCATACCAGGTTAGTTCTGTATTTTATACAATGCTGTCTTAGAATTCAACATTCTCAGGTTAACTAGGTGACTTATTGCTCATCTATCTGCTTTAAGCTTCAAATCTTGTTGTTGTTGATACCTCCTCTCCCATTCCTTTTATCTTAGTAGGTTTATGCTTTCATTCTATCATGTCATTTTAATCGATTTCAGAAGGAGAGAAGGAAAAAAAAATACTCTATCTTCTACTTTAAATCCATAATAAACAGTTTAATTACATTCATCTACTACATTCATCCAATTTAAATGCCATGTACAATGCACTGTGAGGAATATAAGCATATATGTGTATATGTGTGTGTATATATATATATATATATATATATATATATGCAGAAGACAACTTCTGTTTTCAATAAGCTGATAAACTGGCCAAGGAGGTGTAGTAATGAGGATTATTTTCTTACACATGCTTAACACATGTATGAATGTTGAAGTTCTGTTGTATTCTTATATAGTACACTTTTAGAGGACTTAAAGGTAAAATCCACACCTGTAGGTAGCTCAGATCTCACATAAAGTAAAAAGTCACCCCTGGCATCAATCACCAAGAAAAACAAAAACTCCCAATGAGAAATAGGAACTGAAAAGGAAGTGGACTCTAGAAAACCAAGAGTAAAGACTCCAAGCCCTTTGAATATTTGACTCCAGGACCAGATTTTAAAGACTCAAAGTGTCTAAATTTTTACTAAACATGGTCATTGCCACATAGAAGCAAGCTAAGACACAGAAGAAAGGCATACTTAAAATGAATCACACACTGAAGACACAGCTAGCCTTTAGAATTAGAGTAATTAGAACCATATGATTCTCCATTTTATTATCTTCTATTTTCATAGTCTTTTTGAAATGTTTTAATTCTGTCCCATCTATAATACTGTGACAATTATTTACCCACATGGGCCAGTGGTTAAGAAGAAACAGCAGTCTCTTTAGCAGTGGGAGACCTGAGGGATTGGTATTTCTCAGAAGATACGGTCTAAATATTTTTTCCAACACACTATTGGGAGATACCTTCTCAGTGCCAACTTGAGAAATTCTGAATTTTATTTTTTTATAAATGAAAGTACCATTTATCATAGAAATTAGGTACACAAATATTATGTGCACATTTACTGGCTATGTGGCCTCTACAAGCCTTAGTTTCCTCATTTTTAAAGTGGGGATAATAATAAGTGTCTCATAGGGCAATAGAGAGGATAAAATAATCTTGGTAACATACTTTCACATATACTAAGGGCTTAAAAATTTACTGTTAGCAGCTCCCAGTATAACTACTACTTCTATTCCTTCTGCCATTATTATTATTATAAGGCAAGCACCAGAAGTATACATGGTAAGGAAATAGAGATCAAGCTGAGCTGCTGTGCTAAGAAGCAGCTTCAAAGGAGAAGCAAGATTTTTAGCTGGGATTTGAGTTTAAGAAGATGATCATTTTAGAGAGGGAATTACGTCATGAAACAACTGAAGGGAAACTACAAGCTTTTTTGGATGTAAGAACGCTTTTGGCTTTAAGATTAATGTAAAATTTTCATATATGTATCTCCAGGTATAGATTTCAAGAACAGCTAACAAAATCTAATGAAAATATTTAAGGAAAAAAATTAAATAAATTTATTTTATTACTAACCGAGTGGTCTAAATATTCAACTATTATTCAGAAAAATGCACTGAACTGATCTAATATTTTGCTTATGATACCAACTGCTTTCACGGAATGTATCAAAGTATCTTAATTTCTTCACACAGAAAATTTTGACTATTCTACATCACAGAAATCGAAGCAATCAAATACAACTAAAATCAAAGCAGACTGTTTTAAGTAAAACGTGAGAAAATGACAACCCTATTAGCAAGATGAGAGACTAGTAATTTTACAAATATTTGGCAATAAACTGAAAGTCTGTGTACATTCATAAATTTGTATTACAAATATTTTTATGTTACTATACTACTTTTTGCCAACAAAAAGCTTTAATAATATTTTGTAACAATAACAAAAGACCTTAGGATATTTTATTATTTTTATTATTGAACTCCCTGGCATTTAATTTTGCTAAAGACTTTGTGGGTTAATTTTCCACTATAGAATAGTAATGTTCTTTTAAAAAGTACAATATTCTTCCTCTTCTTTTCCATAATTTCAATTGTTAGTCCAATCAACCACTTTCTTTCTAACATGCCAATTCTTATGCATGTAATATAACTTTTAAATTTTCTTGGATATTTAAACTATTTAGCTTGCCACACATCTATGTCCAAAATATCAAAATTACATGTTTTTGTGATGCCCATAGTTTCTTACCTGCACTTCTTAAATTAGGGTCCAGCCCTGGCATCTCTTTGTTAGCTTCAGGGCTGACACTGTAGATTGATGCTCCTGCTTCACTGACGATACTGAGAAGACAGAAAAAGGGGAATATCATTTTCCAAACTTCCTGCATGGTCAAAGAAAATAAATGAATGAAGCCAGGCATTACAAGAAAAAAAACTAACAGGGCAAAGTGTTCTCTTCGTATCTCAATGATACTGACAGAATCTAATATTTCATTAATATAAAGTGATTTTGCACTGTTTTTTTTCACATATGAAATACATAGGCTTAAATCCATAATGAATTCAATCAGTTGCTTTCTCTGTCACTGGTAATAAGAGATGGTTTATAGATTAATACAATGAATAGTCTCCCATGATGCCAACTTCAAAATTTTCAGAATATACTTAGCCTCTCCTGTGTTTATATTCCATTACTGACTGACATTTATGATTCCTATCTGAATTAATCATTCTAAGGCATCTTGGAAAGCATACGGACATATGTGTGTATATGTGCACATGCAGACATACCAAAAAACCCACCATCATCAGCACCGTTATTGTTATTACCTGGTTATAATTAATAACCACAACATGAAAAAGAAAGGGGTCAGACAAGAAGTCATCCCACTTCTTTTCAGGAGGGTCTGAAAATGATCAGCCTTTAGTGAACTTAAAGCCTTCCACACAGGCAGGTGTTGATTCATTTCATCATTTATTTAATCAGATAATCACACAAATCATTCTCTTCCTCTCCTCTTTGTCTCCAAATACCTTACAAACCGCAATGAGAATACTGTCTTAAAGCTGACATTTGTATGGTGATTACCATTTGTACAGCTGATCAAAAATTTTTACATTAGACTTCTCCTTCATGACATAACATGCAAAGAAACATCTACTCTAAGTATATACAATACCTGTGGCTCTATATCATGTGACCATGGTATAGATATTTAGGTGTCAATATTCAAAACCAGAAACATGCTAGGGCTCACTTTTTAATCCACACTTAGCAACCTCTCCCTTTCACTGTTCCTCGGTATTTATTTCAATTGTATGAGGCAAATTTAGTGGATGACATTTAACATATTGCCCCACCGCAACAAATGAACATTGAGAAGTAAAATGTGGAAAAGCCAGTTTGCTATCCCTATCTTTGGAGAATTCTTGAATAAATTTTTATGATAAATGTAAGCCACCCCAACTTGAGAAGATTATTCTGGGGAATGTGAGAACTTCTCTTTCTGCAACCTAGATCCACTATCTTAAATTTAAAGAGAAAAAATAAACACTATAACTGAAAAGAAAGGCTGCTCATGCTGTTTTTCATCATCACTATCATCATGATACAGTAAGAGCTAACTGAGTGCATATTACACACAAAGCAAAAAACCACTTTACAGACATTACCTCATTTAACGGAGTAGGTTCCATTTTCGGAATAAGTAATATGCCCAAGATCACATCGCTGGTAAGGAACTGAGTTAGATTTGGACCCTAACCTGTCTGATTTCCATGTCTGAGCCCTTAACCAGCACAACCAGGTCTCAAACTCTCAATAAAATGAGAACTCATAGTTTTGTGCCAAACAACAAATGCAACATCTTTTCTAAGGAAGAGCTACTTTATTAAACAACAGATCCATAAAAACTCTTCCTTTGCCTTTATCTTTGATCAAAAGGTAAAGTGGATTTTGCTCACTTAAGTATCTAAAGCAGAATTTAAGGGCATATAGGAGCCAAATATGTTCCATAACTTCAGAGACCAACTTTAAAATGAAAAGGTAATAATGCTTTTTCTCCAAAATAAAATTTAGATTATGCTTATCTTCTAATATAACAATCAAGGAGAAAATGTAATGTTAAATAAAGCTTGTAGTGAAGAAACTGTAGGGTGACATAATAATGTGATGTTAAAACTAACTTAAGAAGTGATTTTTTCAGTTCCATGACAGTGGCATTTCCTAACCGTGTGCTCTTGGACTACTGGGCAGAGAGAGGCAAGAGTCATCAGAACTATACATAAAATGTGTTTATATAAATTTCCCCCCTAGGAAAAGGGGTTCTATCATTCATTGATTACTTAAAGAAATTCGTGACCCCAAAAAAGGTTAAGAAACACTACTACAGGATAAGAATACTTAGCCACCAGCTACGGAAAATTCAGTCTTAAATACAAATCAAAATTCAATCTAACAAAAGGTCTTTTCTAAAAAAGCAAGAGTATTCATGAAGTGCAGGCTAGACCTATTATTAAGAGAAAAGAATATTTTTAAAAATCTTACCACAGATTTATTTTCTATTATTTCCAGAAGCCTGCAAGGTTACAACTATTTAAATAAAAGGAACTTAAATGATAAATAAAAATTCCAATTAACTGTGGTTTTTAGCAGCTGGGTACCTGAGAATTTGCTGGGCTCGTGGAGGTTATAATTTTCAATAGACTGAGGGGCACTACTGCAAAGAAAAACACTCAGATAATAAATATTCCTCCAAATACCATACTGCCATTTCTTTTAAACGGAGCAATACAAAACAGATGTGACACATTGCACCCAAAGATTTCAGATTAACATTAATATTAAATCAATGCAAAATGTAGTAAATTTCACGTGTTTTAGTTATTCAATAGTATGTATCTAATAAACAGTTCAGTGTTCAGCATAGATCAGAAAGCTTAAATAATCTAAATGAACAGAAAAACCTCAACACTGATTACTTCAATGTAAAACATGTTAGGACCGAAGAAGTATATGTAACAAGAATTAATGAAACAAATCAAACTGGGAGTGGTGATGATTTTTTTCCGGAAGTTGCTAAGAACAAAAGCTATAATACTCTCCCTTTTTCATTCCTATTTAAGAGTTCAAGAATAGACACTTGCCAAAAGTATACTAGATTTACGAAAACACTTTCTGTTTAACAGGAAGTTTTCCAATACACTATTGGGAAATTATTCCAATTATCTCTAATATATTTTGAAGAAAGCAAAAATGAACTTTATATAAAATTCATACAGCTAATGATTTAGTATTACATTTTACAAAACAAATTTCTCACCAGTATAAACAAATTAGGCTCAAAAATCCTAGCAATTTGATTATTTTATGTATTTTGTCATGAAGCAGATAAGACTGAGCAGAATTTATTATTTGGGGGGATTTTAACTGCCACAGTTGTAATTCAACTAATTACAGATTATTACAGCAATCAGAAGGCCCTTCAAATTGCTACAGTTTAGACATCACCTAAACCAATACATTAGTATTCCAAGCTTTAGATATAAGAAAGTACATTTCAGAAGCTATCATCAAATTTACATTTTACCAGATCTACAACACGCTAATTCTCTAAAATTTAAATGATAATTGAAAAGAGATTTTATTTAATTAAGCACTATTTTTAGTATTTTTATTTTAAGGAAATGAACCACACACTTATAACCTAAAAAGCAAATAAAGTACCTACAATATTGATGCATTCACTTTCAAATTTTTTGACAAAAACTCCATGAGTTAAAAACACTGTTTTATCTTAAGCAAAATTCAATGATGTTACTAACATAACACTAATCATTAATCAATATAATTTGTTTTCGTTATAAAAGATATATGTTTAAATAACAGAATTGATATCTCCACAATTTATAAGTCTTTTCTACCAGGACAGGTTGTATGTTGATGAGCCTTTTAAAACCAGGTTTCCAAAAACTTTTCTTAAAGTGACTATTCATTCTAACAGTAAGAAAATATTATTATCATTATGTTTTACCAGATTGAAATTGGACGGTGGTATTATTTTCATGAGAAAGAAAATCTAGGTTTTTTTTTTTGAAGTTATTGGGGTAATAGTTTTCACATTCATTTACAAGATTTCATGAAGACTGCATAAATCTCTTTTCTTCCCATTTCCCAAATATGAAAATAACTTTGTTTTTTCTGACTTTAAAATAAATTACATGCTTTCTCTTATGTTAACAGAAGAACTTAAAATTTGCTTAAATAAAAATGCAGTTATTTAGTAACATGCCAAAAATCAACCGGGATATAATTCCTCAATACTGACTGATATGTTCTTAATTCTTTACAAAAGTATATTAGAATTCCTCAAGCTCTAGAAAAATCTAGCACTTTCCTCTTTTCCTTCCTTCTGCCTATTGAAAATGAATGTATTAAAAAGCTATTATGGCAAATGCCTTGCTCATCTCACTAAACTTTTAAAAATAATTTATCTAAAAAACATTCTTCCAACTTGTCAGACTGAGAAACATATCCTGAGAGGTTAAATGACTTGCACTACGTTTCTCAACAAATAATATAAAGCACTAAAAACATGAACCAACATAAATCTTGATTACTTGGATATGAGATAACCTGTTCTGAAGTATCAAAAGAATAGCTGTTTGTATTTTAGGGATAGGAGACAAGGCCAAAAATTAAACTACCACAAACAGAAGGGGCTCTAAGATTTAATGCTTAAAGGCTACAGCTTACTTCTAAGAAAATAGCAAAGCAATTTTAAATTCTTTTATTTAATGATAAATTTTAATTTCAGGGATTCTCAAATGAGCAATATCTAGTCATCTTTGAAACACTTAGGTAGGGCCGGGTGTGGTGGTGAATGCCTGTAATCCCAGCACTTTGGGAGGCTGAGGCAGATGGATCACCTGAGGTCAGGAGTTCAAGACCAGCTTGACGAACGTGGTGAGACTCCCGTCTCTACTAAATACAAACACAAAAACAAAAAAAATTAGCCAAGTGTGGTGGCGCATGCCTGTAATCTCAGATACTTAGAAGGCTGAGACAGGAGAATTGCTTGAATCCGGGAGGCGGAGGTTGCAGAACAGAGATCGTGCCATTGCACTCCAGCCTGGGCAACAAGAGCGAAACTCCATCTCAAAACAAACAAACAAACAAACAAACAAAAATATTCAGGTAATCTAGTAATGAAAAGGACATACGGAAACAAGAGAATCATGTCCTGTCAAAGACTTTCAAACTGTAGAACTCTAGGATAGTAAATTGAAAATTAGATCAAAAATCATAAAAATGTACATTCTCTCTGAACTATTTTTAACAATATACATAAAAATGTAAAAATTCAAAAAAATTAAACGTACTATTTATGATAGCACAACTGTGACTGAAACGAAGTGGAAAAAAATGCCTACCATTAAAAGCCTCATTTATGCTGTCACTAAAAATTATTATTGTAAAATGTTTTATCTCATGCAAAATAGTTATGATAAATTATTAACTTAAAAAACTCATTAAAAAACAGAAGGCTTACGTAATATAATGTTAACAGTACGGAAACATGTATTATTACTTTAATTGTATTCTTGTTTCTTTAAGTTTTCTGCAATAACCATGTAATACTCATATGTAACCAGAAAAGGTTTAAAATGTAAGAACAATTATTAATTGGTCAAGGAATCATATCCGATAATGACCAACCTTTCTTAAAATTTACCAAGCTTTCTTTTAAAGTTATTAAAGTTATTGTGAACTTAAATCTGGGTAAACATATCATTTATTTGTAGAAGATCTCAAGCAATGACATTTTATGATATTATTATGATAATGTAAGAGAAAGATAGCTAAGCAGAAAAGTCAAGAATAAGTTCTCAACTTTTACACACAGGCCATATAAGAAGCAAATGAATGATGAAAAATCTTATAAGAAAATATATATTACACATTCTTAAATTTCACTTGGTCCTTGCCTTCTTGAATTTTACTTGGCCTCCTAAGTTATCCTTCATGATCACTAAGGCATAATCAGCTCACTATCTATAATATAAAATATGTGAGGTGATGCAGCAGTATGCCAAGAAAGTAGTATGTATGAAAAAATACTAAGGGCAAAATATGGTGAAGCAGAAAAAGAGAAAGAAAATACACAACCTTATTTCAATACCAGAGTTTACCTTTAGATACGTAACACTAGCACCATCTGGTGGAGGATAAGTTAGAAGCAATTCTTCAACTACCATGTTTTTTGTTTTGTTTTGTTTTGTTTCTAATTTGTTATGTTTCAAAAAAGATGATCATTTTCCACAGAGAACAACTCTAGCAATGGTACAGTTATCACACAAAGGATCCATACCAAGCCTGGGAGAATATAAAAAGTCTACCAACCAGAGGACCTAAGTGTACTCCCAGATGGACATCCTATCAACTCTTGGCAACACAGCAATCTTTCAAAAGAACAGAATTCTCTTGGCTACTTTTCTTTTGGTGCCTCATACTACAGTGGATGAAAAGAACACTTTCCAACGCCAAAATAAACCTAAAATGGACAGACCTGAATTACCAACTAACAAGCAGAACTTTAATTTGGAGTTTGGGGTTCCAAACTTCACAGATGGGAAAAAGCAAATCAACAAACTGAAGGACAAAGAAGATGGAAAGTTTGTCTCCTATTTGTAGATTAAGTTCCTCTACTGAGGCAGAAGAAATTTCAGCAAAGAATGGCATGAGCAGAAATTGTTTCCTGTTACCTTCCACAGAAAGCATCTCTCTTCCCTCCCTCCCCACCTTCTGCTTTTCTTTTTCAAAATCCCTCTTTTATCTTTTCTCTACCTGTATCTGATACTAACATAAAGTCGTTGTAAGTACTGCATGGTACCACTAAAGGAACTGAATAAAAAAAACTGCCACAGGACCAACCACAAGACCTGGTGCATAAGTGGCATTAGACTAGGCAAGAGGCAAGGGCCTGGTTGATTCTGGGACAGGAAAAGTAGGCTCAGAGAGAGGCACACTAACTGTGAAAGAAACTGTTGTTTGCAACAGTACTATAAACATTCCAGGTTCACTGCTAACAAGATAAAAAAAACCTAAGGGGGCAGGGAATAAACACTGTTCTAATTTTATAATTAAAATTGTTCTTTGGTCAACATTTTGAAATGTATTGACTTAAAAAACATGGTGTGTCAACCCACCTGCCATCCCAACACACCCAAAAGTTGTTTCTCCTGATTCTTGCAGTTAACTCCAAAATTATCAAATTTTTATGTACTCAAATTTGTATTTACTCATGTAATACCAGATTATCTATATTTGTTTAAACTTAAGTGCAAATTTATTCAGATACAAATCTGAGAGTTGCACAGAGAATTGTACAGTTTTCTTAACAAAGGGAAAAGTTCGTTTCATTTACTCTTCTACTGCTCCTATGTTTTGTTTTGATTTTTAGTTTACATGTATCTGTGGGAGTTCGTCCAGCAATAAATATGAGAAGTTCAGATTGTTATGGCATAGATTTTTTAGAATAAAATACAATGCAAATTATTCTACTCCATCATTATCTAATAAAGTAAGACAGAATTAGCCAACTTTAAGAATACTCTAATATTTTGCTATATTTTCCCAATAATACTGAGTATTATAAAAGAACAAAAAGGAAACCCCAACTAAACAGAAAAAAAAGGAAAAAGACAGCAAAAAGTAAAATATAATAATAAAAAGAGAAAGATAGAAGCAGAGATATACTTTGCCAGCAACAACAGCCCAGTTATTTTTTACCTATAGCTGAATAAAGTTTTGGAAATAACAATGGTCTGTTATATTCACTAAGATGCTTCCAAATTGTACTGTTAACAATCTCAGTGAACTCCACTAACAAATGACATACATTTGTGATGCCATTTCTCATGCCTCCCTTTTCCCCTTCTCTTACATTTGTTTGTCCCTCTCCCCACAATCTCTACTTCCCTCTGAACTTATATCTCAGCAGGAGTTACCGCTATCCAGTCAAAGGAGACCTTATCTACAAATGTCATCTAACATACTCACCACCCAGTAGCCTCCAGTTTGGATCCTGAAGCTCTATTCTGAAGCAGCCTCAACCTTTAAAATTTCTGCTGGCCACCCAGCTAATGCTGAAAAAAATCCTGAAAAACACATGCTATGTACAGATCAGCCTCTTTTCTAATCATGGTTTTTCAAGTACACTGAACAGATGGATGGAAAGAACGAGTTGCTCAATTCAGCCGGCTGCTCCATTTACTTCTTTATCTATAGTCAGATCTTTACTTTTTTGGGATCACTGCACATTTCTGACTCTGCTATATTACACTATGTAAATATTTAGGAGACATAATTCCTTTCAAGGATCTAAACTTCTACTGTCGTTATGGCAAATGAACCTGTTTATGCTGTGTTCATTAACTAACAGCAAGCTCAAAAGAACACAGAAATTTACTAACATGTGGTATACAAACATCACAATCATAATAGCTTCTCATGGGGACATATCAAGAACATGAAAGGCCAGTTTATTTTTACTCTCATTGCCCTATAATTTCCTTTAACTCTACTAGAACAGTCCTTAATTCAAACCTTTCCTGCAGTTACAGGAACAGGGTAGATCGAATGCACATAAACGGTACCAAAAATAACCCACATTTCCATTTAACTTTCCTTGAATCTAGAGCAGTAATTCTCCAACTGGAGCCTACATGAGAATTAGCTGGAGGGTTTGTTAAAACAGATTGCTGGGCCCCACCTCCACAACTGGGGCTGAAAATTTACATTTCTAAGAAGTTCACTGGTGAATCAGATACTTCTGGTCCAGGGACCAGACTTTTTAAGGTTTGTGGAGGTATAATTTACATTCCATAAAATTAACCCATGTTAAGTGTATATAATTCAATGACTTTTAGTAAATGGTGTACAACCATCACCAAAATTCAATTTCATATAAATTTTTTTTTAAGAAACTGCTTAGGTGCAATGAATGATGCAGTTTGTTCATATCCTTGACAATACTTGTTATTTGTCTTTTTACTATAGCTAGTGGTTATGAAGTGGAATCTACTTAAAAATTTAATTTACATTTCTTTAACCACTAATGATGCCAGTCATTTATTCAATGTACTTACTGGCCTTTTCTAATCTTCTTTAGTAAAATATCTATTCTGCTGGTTTTAAATTGGTTTGTCTCCTTACTAGTGAGTCGTAAGGGTTCTTTATGTATTCTAACTACAAGCCTTTTATCAGATACATGATTTGCAATTATTTTCTCCCAATTTTGGTTTATCTTGTCATTCTCTTAGTGGTTTTCTGAAACACAAAGTTGTGTGTGCTCATTTTGGTTTTTGAAAATTATTTGATGTATAATTGTTACGCACATTTTCGGGGGTCCATGTAATATTTTGATACCTGCATATAATCTGTAGTGATCAAATCAGGGTAACTGGGATATCTGTCACCTCAACCATCTATCTTTTCATTGTGTTGGGAACATCACAATTCTCTTCTAGCTATTTTAAAATATATAATGAATTACTGTTAACTATAATTTCCCCACTATACTACTGAACTTATTCCTTCTACGTAACTTCTTCATGCCCCACAGAACTTACTCCTTCTACATAACTTCTTCATGCCCCATAGAACTTACTCCTTCTACGTAACTTCTTCATGCCCCCAACTCTGGTGAGTACCATTCTACTCTCTATCTCCATGAGGTCAAATTTTTTTCTCCCACATGAGTCAGAACACGCAATATTTGTCTTTCCAAGCCTGACTTATTTCAGTTAGCATAATGGCCTCCAGTTCCATCCATGTTGCTGCAAATGACAGGGTTTCATTCTTTTATATGGCTGAATAATATCCCATTGTGTATAATACCACATTTTATTTATCCATTCATCAGTTGACGGACACTTAGACTGATTTCCTAAATTAGCTCATGTAAATAGTGCTGCAATAAACATAGGAGTATAGGTATCTCTTCAATATACTGAGTTCCTTTCATTTGGATATATACTCAGCAGTGGGACTGCTGACTTATATGGCAGTTCTATTTTTAGTGTTTTAAGGAACCCGCAGAGAGTTTCCCATGGTTATACTACTAGCTATACTATATGGCAATACTACTTTACCTTCCCACCAGTGTATGACTGTTCCCATTTCTCTACATCCTCTCCAGCATTGGTTATACTTTACCTTTTTGATAAGTCATTCTAACTGTGGTGAAATGATGTATCATTGTGGTTTTGATTTTCATTTTCTTGATGATTAGTGATGCCTAGCATTTCTTTAATATATCTAGTGGTTATTTGTACGTCTTCTTTTGAGAAATGTCTGTTCAGGTCTTTTGGCTATAATTTAATCACAGTATTTGTGGGTTTTCTTTTGCTATTGAGTTGTTTCAGTTCCTTACATGTTCTAGTTACTAATCCCTTTCTGACAGATAGTTCGCAAATTTCTCCTAGTCAGTAGGTTGTTTTTTCACTTTGTTGATTGTTTCCTTTGCTGTGCAGCAGCTTTTAGCTTGATGTAATCCCATTTGTCTGTTTTTGCCTTGGTTGCCTGTGCTTTTGAGGTCTTACCCCAAAAACCTTTGCCCAGACCACTGTTCTGCAGCATTTCCCCAATGTTTCTTTTAGCAGTTTTATAGTTTCAGGTCTTACATTTAAGTCTTTAATCCATTTTTAGTTAAATTTAATATATGGTGAAAAACAGGATCTGGTTTCATTCTTCTGCACATGGATATCCAGTTTTCCCAGCATCATTTGTTTATTTATTTACTTAGCAAGGCAATTTTACTTTCTGAAGGAAGGGTACTGTCCGTCAGCAATCTTGCCACAAAAGCACAATGAACGAAAGAAAAGGCAGGCATATTTATCCCTTATGCATTGGGTCCTTATTGCTGTGTCCTATCTCCATTGGTTGGAACTAGAACTCACAATCTTTTCTTTTTATCGCATTTTAGGTTTTGGGGTACATGTGAAGAACATGTAAGATTGTTGCATAGGTACACACATGGCAGTGTGGTTTGCTGCCCTCCTCCCCATCACCTATATCTGGCATTTCTCCCCATGTTATCCCTCCCCAACTCCCCACCCCCTGCTGTCCCTTCCATTCCCCCACAACAGACCCCAGCATGTGATGCTCCCCTCCCTGTGTCCATGTGTTCTCACTGTTCAACACCCGCCTATGAGTAAGAACATGCGGTGTTTGATTTTCTGTTTTTGTGTCAGTTTGCTGAGAATGATGGTTTCCAGGTTCATTCATGTCCCTACAAAGGACACGAATTCATCCTTTTTTATGGCTGCATAGTATTCCATGGTGTATATGTGCCACATTTTCCCTGTCCAGTCTATCATCGATGGGCATTTGGTTTGGTTCCAAGTCTTTGCTATTGTAAACAGTGCCACAATGAACATTCATGTGCATGTGTCCTTATAACAGCACGATTACAATCCTTTGGATATATACCCAGTAATGGGATTGCTGGGACAAATGGAATTTCTATTTCTAGGTCCTTGAGGAATCGCCACAATGTCTTCCACAATGGTTGAACTAATTTACACTCCCAACAGTGTAAAAGTGTTCCTATTTCTCCACATCCTCTCCAGCATCTGTTGTCTCCAGATTTTTTAATGATTGCCATTCTAACTGGCGTGAGATGGTATCTCAATTTAGTTTTGATTTGCATTTCTCTAATGACCAGTGATGATGAGCATTTTTTCATGTTTGTTGACCTCATGTATGTCTTCTTTTGCAAAGTGTCTGTTCATATCCTTCGCCCACTTTTGAAAGGGCTTGTTTTTTTCTTGTAAATCTGTTTCAGTTCTTTGTAGATTCTGGATATTAGCCCTTTGTCAGATGGATGGATTGCAAAAATGTTTTCCCATTCTGTTGGTTGCCAGTTCACTCTAACAACTATTTCTTTTGCTACGCAGAAGCTCTGGAGTTTGATTAGGTCCCATTTGTCTATTTTGGCTTTTGTTGACAATGCTTTTGGTGTTTTAGTCATGAAGTCCTTGCCCATGCCTATGTCCTGAATAATTTTGCCTACATTTTCTTCTAGGGTGTTTATGGTGTTAGGTCTTATGTCTTTAATCCATCTGGAGTTAATTTTAGTGTAAGGTGTCAGGAAGGGGTCCAGTTTCTGCTTTCTGCACATGGCTAGCCAGTTTTCCCAACACCATTTATTAAATGGGGAATCCTTTCCCCATTGCTTGTTTTTGTGAGATTTGTCAAACATTAGATGGTTGTAGATGTGTGATGTTGCCTCCGAAGCCTCTGTTCTGTTCCATTGGTCTGTATCTCTGTTTTGGTACCAGTACCATGCTGTTTTGATTACCATAGCCTTGTAGTATAGTTTGAAGTCAGGTAGTGTGATGCCTCCAGCTTTGTTCTTTTCGCTTAGACTTGACTTGGCTATGCAGGCTCTCTTTTGATTCCATATGAAGTTTAAGGTGGTTTTTTCCAGTTCTGTGAGGAAGGTCATTGGTAGCTTGACGGGGAAAGCGTTGAATCTGTAAATTACTTTGGGCAGTATGGCCATTTTCACAATATTGATTCTTCCTAACTAAGAACATGGAATGTTTCTCCATCTGTTTGTGTCCTCTTATTTCGTTGAGCAGTGGTTTGTACTTCTTGAAGAGGTCCTTTACGTTCTTTGTTAGTCGTATTCCTAGGTATTTTATTCTCTTTGTAGCAATTGTGAATGGCAGTTCGTTCTGGATTTGGCTCTCTTTAAGTCTGTTATTGGTGTATAGGAATGCTTGTGATTTTTGCACATTGATTTTGTATCCTGAGACTTTGCTGAAGTTGCTTATCAGTTTCAGGAGATTTTGGGCTGAGACAATGGGGTCTTCTAAATATACAACCATGTCGTCTGCAAATAGAGACAATTTGACTTCCTTCTTTCCTAATTGAATACCCTTTATTTCTTTTTCCTGCCTGATTGCTCTGGCTAGAACTTCCAATACTATATTGAATAGGAGTGGTGAGAGAGGGCAACCTTGTCTAGTGCCAGATTTCAAAAGGAATGCTTCCAGTTTTTGCCCATTTGGTATGATATTGCCTGTTGGTTTGTCATAAATAGCTTTTATTATTTTGAGACATGTTCCATCAATACCTAGTTTATTGAGAGTTTTTAGCATAAAGGGCTATTGAATTTTGTCAAAGGCCTTCTCTGCATCTATTGAGATAATCATGTGGCTTTTGTCTTTGGTTCTGTTTATGTGGTGAATTACATTTATAGACTTGAGTATGTTGAACCAGCCTTGCATCCCCGGGATGCAGCCTACTTGATCATGGTAGATAAGCTTTTTGGTGTGCTATTGCAATCAGTTTGCCATATTTTATTGAAGATGTTTGCGTCAATGTTCATCATGGATATTGGCCTGAAGTTTTCTTTTCTTGCCGAGTCTCTGCTGGGTTTTGGTATCAGGATGATGTTGGTCTCATAAAATGATTTGGGAAGGATTCCCTCTTTTTGGATTGTTTCAGAAGGAGTGGTACCAGCTCCTCTTTGTATGTCTGGTAGAATTCAGCTGTGAACCCATCTGGACCTAGACTTTTTTGGGGTGGTAGGCTATTAATTTCTGCCTCAACTTCAGCCCTTGTTATTGGTCTATTCAGGATTTTGACTTCTTCCTGGTTTAGGCTTAGGAGGATGCAGGTGTCTAGGAATTTATCCATTTCTTTCAGGTTTACTAGTTTATGTGAATAGAGTTGTTTGTAATCATCTCTGATGATGGTTTGGATTTCTGTGGAATCAGTGGTGATATCCCCTTTATCATTTTTATTGCATCTATTTGATTATTCTCTCTCTTCTTTTTTATTAATCTGGCTAGCGGTCTGTCTGTTTTGTCGATCTTTTCAAAAAACCAGCTCCTGGATTTATTGATTTTTTTTGAAGAGTTTTTTGTGTCTCTATCTCCTTCAGTTCTGCTCTGATCTTAGTTATTTCTTGTCTTCTGCTAGCTTTTGAGTTTTTTTTGATCTTTAAATAACTTTTTCTTAGGTAAGCTTCCCTTTAGAAACTAAGAAGTAATGTTCATTAGCCTGTTTAGGAGATTGAAATAATTTGGCAAAATATGTAGTATCTTGAATAAAATAGCATTTTACAATTAATGGTTTAATAGTAAGAAGTCATGATCGAACTTTGCACTAGCAAAGCTGGTTCACATGGAAAAGTAGAAAATAAACTTTAAAGTTAAAAAGAGAATATTATCAAATTTTAAAGCAGTTTGAACAAAACTCAGTTTGTATGAAGTGGTAGTCTTTTAGTTTCCATTACTTTCCTGAAAATTGTAACTCCTGTTATTTTTATTTTTCTTCAGTTTTTAAGTTCAGGGTTACATGTCGTAGATGTGTGGATTTGTTACATAGGTAAAAGTGTGCCGTGGTGGTGCGCTGCACAGATCATCCTAACACCTAGATATCAAGCCTAGTACGCATTAGCCATTCTTCCTGATGCTCTCTCTCTTCCCACCCCCACAACTCTTATTATTAGGGTAGTGTAATATGTAAAAAAACTAGACACATACATGTTTCATTATAAGCAGTCCTGATAGACAAAAACTAAGACCTGTCAAACACACAGATTATCAAGCATTTATTCATTACCAAAAATACGATAATGCTGTTACTATTTTGCAATTATAACATGATTTAAAACATATTTTAATAATACTTTGAAGCTTACATTGGTAATCACATGGATTATTTACTGTATACCTATATTTTTAACATTTTTTTTTTGAGACAGAGTCTCACTCTGTCACCCATGCTAGAGTGTAGTGTAGTGGCATGATCTCAGCTCACTGCAACCTCTCCCACCTGGGTTCAAGCGATTCTCCAGCCTCAGCCTCCCAAGTAGCTGGGATTACAGGTACCTGCCACTGCACCCGGCTAATTTTTATAGTTTTGAATAGAGACAGGGCTTCACCATTTTGGCCAGGCTGGTCTTGAACTCCTGACCTCGTGATCCACCTGCCTTGGCCTCCCAGATTGCTGGGATTACAGGCATGAGCCACCACACCCGGCCAAGTTTTTTTGAGATAGAGTCTCACTCTGTTGCCCAGGCTGGAGTGCAATGGCGGGATCTTGGCTCACAGCAGCCTCCACCTCCCAGGTTCATGTGATTCTCCAGCCTCACCCTCCCAAGTAGCTGGGACCACGGGTGCCCCACCACCTCGCCCACCTCATTTTTGTATTTTCAGTAGAGATGGGGTTGTCAGCCAGGCTGGTCTCAAACTCCTGACCTCAAATGTTCTGCCCGCCTTGGCCTTCGAAAGTGCTGGGATTACAGGTGTGAGCCACTGCACCCAGCCTAACTGATTCTTCCTCACCGTTTTTTACACAATAGGAGGCTAGAAGGTTAAGTTTCATGGACCGGGACTTTATTTTTTCTCTGGTATATATTTCTAGCATTTATAACGGTGCCTGAAATGTGGTGAGCATTGCATAAAGAAATTGTTGAATGAATGAGTGTTATTCTTGAATGGGAAGAAATGAGAACTTTTCTTTCAGTGAATGGAGTCAGTAAGAATTTCCAGATGTCTACCAACGAGTACCATACACAAAAATACAAAATTCAGCTTATTTAAAATGTAGCTCATTATAGTCCTCCCTGAGCATGCTGACTCTTCTCTTTTTTCCCCTTTCTTGACTAGTGCCTCCGTCAGCTCCACTTTCTCCTTTACCTCCACCATTCAGTTCATCAGTCAGCCTCATTTGTGATTTTTTTCATTCCTGTCCCTTCCTTTGCTATTCTCTTATTTTTTCTCCTCTGGCCTATAGTGATAACCTTTAAAAACAGGTCTCTTTGTTTCTGGTTCTAAACTTCACACTGCCATCGGTTATTTTTCTGCAGTCCAGACTTGTTAATGTTACCATCCCTTTTTATGAGTTTACCACGATCTAAACCTTTCTCAGGATCTTATACAGGACGCTTCATGTACTTATCCTCAAATGATGTATCCAGCCACATTTCCCTTCCCCTAATTGCACTGTACCCTATACTGTAGTTACACTGAGTTTCCCTCTTGAAATTTTATGGTTCTGTGACTTTACTAGAGCTTTCTCTTCTGTCTGAAATTCTTTTCCTGGCTAATTCCTATTCATTTTTTAAAAGACACATCTTACCAATGTGAAGCCTTCCCTGACCCCAGTTCTCCTTCTCTAGTAGAAGAAAATTGTTTCATATTATGTGTTTCCTTAGGAAGTTGAACAAATTTTTATTACATAGTTTATTAGGAGACGTCAAAATTATTTATATCTGTATAGGCACCTATGGTGGGAAGTCCTCAGGGAAAACACTTTTATCTGTATCTGTGATTGGCATTGTCATTGGCACATGATAGTCATTTAATTTTCTATGAAATAGCTATTAACTTCTATTATTATTGAGCAACTTAATAAATAAACATGGATATTTGACTTTAATATCATATTGACACCTTTGTTTTTTCCTTGCTGGATCCTCTTATGTGTTAGTCTCTAAGGGAGAGTAAGAGTCTGTGTCTGTCTTGCTCACTGCTCTTTCCCCAGAACTTAGCATAAGTCCTGGCATATGCCAAATAAATATTTATATATTCATATGGTAAACGCTAAATAAGTATTTGTTGAATGAGTGAATAGTCTCTGTCTTTCCTCTCTCCATCACAGCTACCTCCCCTCTTGTGAGGAGGAAGAATAATTTTTTTCTTCTTAATTTCCCTCTGGTACAACTATTGTTTTTCTTGGACTCAGATATTCAGTCTCAAGATAGAAGTTTTAGCGTTTTATAACACTTTCAGGCAATTTATATTTATCTAAAAAGTTATTTACTGTTTATGTTGTTTTGGAAGAATAAAATACTTTAGGGGATTTGTAAACAATTCTGATGCCTTTTTTTTTTTTCAGGTGTAGCAGCTATGATGGAGTGAGCTGTTTTCTCAGTTTTCAGAATTTTTGTTGTTTTTTTGAGACAAAGTCTCCCACTCTCTCCCAGGCTGGAGTGCAATGGCATGATCTCGGTTCACAGAAACCTCTGCCTTCTGGGTTCAAGCGATTCTCCTGCTTCAGCCTCCCAAGTAGCTGGATTACAGGCACCTGCCACCATGCCCAGCTAATTTTTTGTGTTTTTGGTAGAGATGGGGTTTCACCATGTTGGCTAGGCTGGTCTTGAACTCCTGACCTCGGGTGATCCGCCCACCTTGGACTCCCAAAGTGCTGGGATTACAGACGTAAGCCACCGCACCTGGCCGTTTTCAGAAATTTTTTGATTCATGTTAGTAGAACGTTTAATTTTTCTGCTTTTTTATTTTTGTTGTTATTTTGGTTTTCTAGTGGATATTTGAAACCAGGTAGTGGTAACAGATACCAGACATGGCCCATTTGTTGATTTGCTGGCATTATTTAAATGTTTCTTCTTTTTGAAATATGCTCTTTTAACTAAAATTAGATATTCTGTATAGACAGGAATGAAGTGTTAAGGATACTCTTTTTTTTTTTTAGCCCCTGCACTCTCCCCCAAGGATATTCATTCTCTCAGTTCCCAACATAGTACCAGGCACATGGTTGCTCTGCTCCATAAATTTTTATTGACTCATTAAATCAACAAATGAATGAAACAACTAGCATGGAGATAAGTAGGTTAGGGAAGTATTATAGAATGTTGAACTGACAGCCTTAAGGAATTAAAAAAAGAATAAGATAAATGAGACTATGCCTCTTTGACTTTTGTAATAGTCAAGAGAGCCTAAAATATAAGTGTCTAATAAATATGTGTGTAATCAGAGTTGGTATAATTCTCTGACTTCTGATGTGCTTTTTCAAGTTTTGATCATTGTTTATTCATATCTCCAATAACACAGGCAGTCTTCAACTTAGAAATAGGTTCTGTTTTTAAAATTTGTCAATTAAATTCACCTTAGTAGATTTTTGGGTAACACCGAATATATGGAAGCTATAAGCTAAATGTGTATGGGGAGGATGTAAATAAACCAAGACTGCCACCCTCAAGGGCAGAGGATGGCAAACTTAATTTGTAGAGTTAGATAGTAAACATTTCAGGCTCTGCAGACTGTATCGCCTCTGTCACAACTACGCTGTTGTAGAGTGAACACATAGACAATAAACAAATGTGGCTCTGTTCCAGTAAAACTTTATTTATAAAAGCAATTGCTCTAGGAGGCAAATTTGGATCAAATTTTAATGCCCAATTAAAGACAGATTCTCTAAGTGCTATCATATTTCTGTTCATTCGTTCATTTATGCATCCATTTGCCACTTTATTTGTGGAGTTGCACGTT
The DNA here is from genome assembly GCA_963573385.1 of Cacajao melanocephalus. Taxonomy (NCBI): domain Eukaryota; kingdom Metazoa; phylum Chordata; class Mammalia; order Primates; family Pitheciidae; genus Cacajao; species Cacajao melanocephalus. The sequence goes on along the minus strand of CAUYLG010012463.1, from coordinate 3,811 downwards.
ATTAGGTAAGGTTCTGAGGCTAAGTGCTATAGTGGATACAAAGATGCATCAAATATGCATTTTCTCCTCAAGGGATTTGACCAGAAACTAAACCTAGACTCTTAAACTGGGAACTCCCCAGCAGTGGAAATCCTGTCTAATTCACTTTTGAGAATGACTTGTGGGGCCAAGCACAGAATGGGGTAGGTTGCAGATACTTAGTTAATGTCTTTTCAAGGATAAGTGAATGAAAGACTAAAGCATAGGTGTCATAAGAGAGATATGTGGATAAAATGCTTGATTTCATAGGAATGATCCATTGTTTCTTGTTTGGAAAATCAGAGAAAACCTTGTGAAAAGTTTAGTGAATGAGTTGAATGAGCTGAACATTGAGAAAAGGGAATGAAAAAAGGGAATAATATGAGCCAAGTTAAGAAGATAAAATCTTAGGCAGAGGTAGCAAATTCACATGGTTAAGGGGGCCAGGCGGGTAGCACAAATGAGTGAGGGGGTGACTGGGTTAAATGGTATTGTATTGTATGAGTGATGATTATAGCAAAATGAGAGAGTACTTGCTTTTCTAAAGGACGCAGATCATTGGAATAAACCATTATTACCAGACGTGTGAGTTTTCGAAAGAAACCAGAAAGAGAAAAACAAGTTTTCTAAAATGTGGGTTGTATCAGGGAAGAAAAATAAGGAAAGGTAGGTTGGGTTACTACTGTAGATAGCTCCAGATGGCAGATTAAGGAATGTAGACCAAATTTGTAGGCAGTTAGTTTTGTAGGAGTTGTGTGATCAGTGGAGGCCTTCAGAAGAATTAAGCCCAGAGCATTGTTTAAGAAGGATAGAAACTAAACCTAAACTCCTAGACTGGCAACTCCTCAGCAGCAGAGGTCCCGTAGAAGACGACAAGCCCAGCTGAAAATGCTTTACAGTGGGTGTAGAGGAGGAGATGATAGCAGCAATAATAGTAATGATAGCTGAAATGTTTTGTGCCAGGCTTTATGCTAATGTCTTAAATGCGTGAGTTCATTTAGTCTATATAATAACCCTAGGAAGTATGATACTATTAATATTATAAGCCCCCTACTTATAGATGAATAAATTGAGGCTTAAAGCACTGAAGTAATTTGTGCCAGGTCACACATTTGAGAAGTAGATGAATCCCAGAGGTACTCTGCTTTCTTGCCTCTATGCTCCTAATCAGAATATTCTCTTTGTTTCTCTTTCCCCTTCAACTTTGCTAATTGTGTCAGTCAAGTTCTAACTAGGAAAACATATAACTTAAGTAATATAAAACCAGGGAAATGTAATTCAAGGCATTGCTTTCATAGCTAATGGAGTTGTTGAGAAACGAAACAGGATGGTGAAGCAATCCAGAGATTGGGAACAGTGAGGAACCAATAGCACTCCTAGAGCTGTAGGGCCAAAGGGAGGAGTTGGTGTTTTCAAAACCACTCTACATTAATTGAAACCATGGATGTCTGTAGGGGGAGCTGGAGCCACTGCTGCTGCTGGAGCAGTTGCTAAAGGTGGAGAGGAAGGGGCGGTAATACCCTGGTTTCTTCCTTGTTTTCACTGTCCAGTCTTTCACCATTGCATCCCATTGGTCTGACTCTACTAGAAGCCAGGTGACACAAGAACCTGTAGGATGTAGCTATTCTAACAGAACAGAAAATAGCCAAGGAATTGATTGGTGAATGCAAATAGGCCTGGGACTAACACATCTGTTTTCAGCTGTAAAGTAATTTGAATTCCCCTGATACTGAGAAATTTGAAAGCAGCCTCCTAAAAGCAGTGTTAGAAAACATTTTTTGAAATATTAAGTGTTCCCTTAACCCACAGAAGTCAGTTTAACCCACTTGTAAGGGAAAAAGAGTATTATTTTGTGAAATACCATTTGCACTGTCTTAAGTCCTTGGAATATTATTTCCATGCTATTGGAGATGAAATAAATACTGTTGCCAGGCGTGGTGGCTCACACTTGTAATCCTGGCACTTTGGGAGGCCAAGGTTAGCAGATTACTTAAGGCCAGGAGTTTTAGACCAGCCTGGTCAATGTTGTGAAACCCCATCTCTACTAAAAAATACAAAAATTAGATAGGTGTGGTGGCACATGCTTGTAGTCCCAGCTACTCGGGAGGCTGAGGCAGGAGAATCCCTTGAACTCAGGAGGTGGAGGCTGCAGTGAGCCCAGATCGTGCAACTGCACTCTAGCCTGGGCGACAGAGCAAGACTCTGTCTCAAGAACAGCAACAAAAATAAATAAGTACTGTTAGCTTTCAAGACTGGGCAATTTATAAAGAAAAGAGATTTAATTGGCTCACAGTTCCATAGGCTGTACAGGAAGCATGATGCCGGCATTTGCTCAGCATCTGGAGAGAACGTACAAAACTTGCAATCATGGCAGAAGACAGAGTGGGAGCCACCACTTCACATGGCCAGAGCAGGAGGAAGACAGAGAGACACGGAGGTGCTGCATACTCCCAGACAACCTGATCTAACACGAATTCACTATCACAAGAATAGCAGCAAGGGAATGGTGCTAAACCGCTCATGAGACATTGCCTCCGTGATCCAATCACCTCCCGCCAGGCCCCACCTCCAACAGTGGGGATTACGATTGAAAGTGAGATTTGGTCAGGGACACAGCTCCAAACCATATCAAGACAGTATAGTGAGACCCCATTTCTACAGAAAAATTTAAAACTAAGTCACTTATGGTGGCACATGCCAGTAGTTTTAGTTTTTTTGTGAGGCTGAGGTGGTAGGATCAGTTAAGCCCAGGAGTTCAAGGTTATAGTGAACTATGATCATACTACTGCACTCCAGCCTGAGTGACAGAGTGAGACTCTATTGGGAAAAAAAATAATAATAACAACAAACCAATATTGATACATTATTATTAACCTGAGTCATATTTTATTCAGATTCTCATGCTTTTTAGTTGATGTCTTCTTTCTGTTCCAGGATCTCAACCAGATACCACATTACATTTAGTTTTCAAGTTTCTTTTGGCTTCTTGTGGCTGTGAGAGTTTTTCAGACTTGCCTTATTTTTGATGACCTTGACAGGTTTGGGGTATACTGGTTAGGTATTTTGTGGAATACCCCTCTATTGGAATTTCTTAGGTGTTTTTCCCATGATTGGACTGGGGTTATAGGTTTTTGGGAGGAAGATCAGAAAGGTGAAATGCTGGGCTGGGCGCAGTGGCTCACGCCTGTAATCCCAGCACTTTGGGAGGCCAAGGCGGGTGGATCACCTGAGCTCAGGAGTTTGAGACCAGCCTGGTCAATGTGGTGGAACCCCATCTCTACTGAAAATACAAAAATTAGCTGGGCGTGGTGGCGCATGCCTGTAATCCCAGCTACTCAGGAGACAGGCAGGAAAATCACTTGAACCTGGGAGGCAGAGGTTGCGTTGAGCTGAGTTAGTGCCATTGCAGTCCAGCCTGGGCGACAAGAGCAAAACTCTGTCTCAACAACAACAAAAAATTCTGTGAAGTGGAAGCAGAAAAAAAAAAGAAAGGTGAAGTGCCATTTTCATCTCATCGCATGAAGTGTACATACTATAAACATGTTTATTGCAATTGATGTTTATCTAATCTGATGCGGTAGTATTCGTAAGTTTTCTTAACTGTAAACTTTATCTGCATACTTTACTTTTTGAAAGAAAGTCACTGTGCAGCTGTGCTATAGCTGGCCTAAAGTTAGAACCTGAACAACACTATTTTATAAAAGACAAAGTTGTGTTTTAAAATAAGTTGTAACGGCTGCCCCATTCTCCTCACAATAACTGCTGGCCCTGGCTTCTGTAAATAAAACCGCTA
>CAUYLG010012462.1:0-35435 GCA_963573385.1 Cacajao melanocephalus | reverse complement strand
CCTTTTTGCACTGGTTTCTTCCCATTTTTGTGGATTTATCCACCTGTCGTCTTTGTAATTGCTGACTTTCAGATTGGGTCTGAGTGGACGTCTGGCTTGTTGGTGATGAAGGTTTTTCTGTTTCTTAGTTTTCCTTTGGTGGACGCCCTTTCCCCACAGAGCTAGGCCTTCCCGGGTTCAGCTGTGCTTACTGTGAAACTCTCCGTCCTAGGCGCTTCCAATTGCTGTTCTCCTTGTGGGGATGGGACAAGCTGAGCCTGACTCAGGGGGCACCCAGTTGCATATACTCCGCACTGAGAAGTGCTGCGCCGGCCAAAAGAGTCACGCTGGCGACCCGTGTGGCTCCTCTGCCGGGAATCTCCCAGTTTGTGGGCCACAGAAATTCGTCTGAAATTGCGGCGTCCACTTGCTCTCTGTGCTTTCACTGGGAGCTACAATCCTGAGCTGTTGTTAATCGTCCATCTTGGATCTCTCCGCCCGGTGATGAAGTTTTTTCTGTTTCTTAGTTTTCCTTTGGCGGACGCCCCTTCCCCGTACAGCTGGACCTTCCCGGTTCAGCTGTGCTTACTGTGAAACTCTCAGTCCTCAGCGCTTCCTATTGCTGTTCTCCTTGTGGGGTTGGGACCAGCCGAGCCGGACTCAAAGGGCACCCTGTCCCGTATACTCCGCACCAAGAAGCGCTGTGCCGGGGCGCCGGCAAAACAGCCGTGCAGGTCAAAAAAGTCGCGCTGGCGACCCGTGTGGCTCCTCCACCGGGAATCTCCCAGTTTGTGGGCAACAAAAATTCGTCTGAAAGTGCGGCGTCCACTCGCTCTCTGCGCTTTCACTGGGAGCTACAATCCTGAGCTGTTGTTAATCGGCCATCTTGGATCTCTCTCCCCATCTCCTATTTCTTTTATGGAATAATTATTTGCTCTTGTGTTCCTTCTAATTTATCTTAATTCTTGACCTACCTTATTATTAGTTTTAATTATCTACTCTGTCAGCTCTCTTTTGCCCAAACATCTCATTTCTGAGATTTGAAAATTATGATTGAGGTTGTACTTTTATAGCTTCTATTATCTTAAATTATTTTAACTTGCTTAAAATATTATATATTTATATTTGTACATAAATTTCTGGATGACTTTGTTGTTTGCAGAAATATTGTTCTACTCTTTATTTACTTTTTGCTTATGATAACTTTATAGGGAATTCAGTCACAATCATTCTGTTGCTAGTGTTTAGGTGAGATGTGTCTTCCTGAACTCCTCAGGAGGGGAGGAGAAGTCAGTATAGTTTGCTTAGCTTCACAACTCTAGTGCTCTCTTTTGTTAGCAAGAACTGTTTAAAAATTTTTAATCGTGTACTATCTAAGATCTATCTTCTCCACTGCCCCACTTTCCCCCCTCCCACTCTGCTGTTGCTGCATCCACTGTTGGGGTGTCCACCACTGGTTTCACTGCCTCATACTTTTAGCATGACCTGTGGACAGAAGTCTCATACTGCTGACTCAGCTGACCCAGCTCGTGGTGAAGCTGTAGGTTCTCCCAAGGTCTAGCTGTGATTCTCATCTGAAACTTGATTTGGGTGGTCAGTCCTTTGGTCTCTGCTACAGGGTCATTTTGTAGCCCTGTGTGGCCCTTTAGAGTTTGTTTAGACCTGCCGTTATTGCTTTTGGGATCTGGATGTGTTTCCTGATGTATCACCCCCTCTGCCATATCTGTGTTTTAACTTTGGTTAAGGTCAGGGATAGAGTCCTTTCTGAAATAACTAGGGAGTTATCTCTGTATTTCTATCATATTTTTCTTTTGGTGGGAATGTTGCATTTTGCATCCTTTTCTACTCTCAATGCTCCAGATTCTCAAACTTTGTGTTCAATGCATGTTTGGTCTTCCAAAGAGCCTAGTTCTTACAAGAGGAGATCTGGCTTTCATGCGTTTAATTTCCCATGATTACTCCAGCTAGGCATTTAATAATATTTAGAAATTTATCCATCTTATTTTTTCATGCTGTATCTTTCTTCCCTCAGCAGCAGCACAGATGAAAAGCTGTCACTGTTACCACTTAAATGCTTGGGGAGAGGGTAAAAAATACAAAGAAGTGTGTCCATGGAGGTTGTAAAAGAAAATTGCCCCAAACTTGATCTGGGACAGAATTTTTCTGTGATGTAATTCATAATCTTTTTCCAGGGAGGTGGGAAATAGCATTCCTGATAAAATATTTAAGCAATTTCCTGAGGGACTTTAATGGGATCAAAACTTGTTCTGGGAATCCAGTTACTCACCTACCCAGCTGATGTCTGTCAAGAATTTGGTAACTTTAAACAAACCATTCTTTTTTCGTTATTTGAGTCTAAGAATGTTAATCTAGCTCTGTGCTTTCTAACCAGAGGCAATTTTGTCTCCTGGGGAACATTTGGCAATGTCTGGGGGCGTTTTCTGATTGTTAGAACTTGGGGTGTTGGTGCTACTGGCATTTAGGAGTAGAGGCCAAGAGATGCAACCAAACATCCTGTACATCCTGACAATGAATTATCAGGCTCAAAATGTCAATAGTGCTGAGGCTGAGAGACACCCATAGAGTCATTCTCTATTCCTCTAAAATATCCTACTGAATCTTTGAATTGGTCTGCTAAGGCCTTTTTCCTTGAAGCAAGATTTAGTACAATTTTGATATATTTTCATAGCTAATTTGTTTAAAGATTATTATTTGTTTTTTAAAACAGAGGATAGGGAGAGAAGCCTCAGTTAATTCCTAAACATATTATCCTTCTATACCGGGTAGCTGTCAGGCAGCTGCGACCTGATCTGCTTTTCATGTGTATATAATTCCCAGGCCCGGTGGGAAACCTCAGTCTTTTGCCTTAAACAAGGACTTCTGGTGTAAAAGCTGATAATAAGCTGGTATTTACCTTACTGATGTTGACCATTGAGGTTAAGCCCAACAGCGTGTTGTTTAGTACTGTCTCCTAATGTTTTAGTTTTTAATTCAGCGTGGCTCGCAACCCATCAACTTGTCTCCTGGTTGTTTGAGTGCTTGAATTTATTTTTTGTTTTTAAGCAACTGTTTCCAACAGCAGTTCTTGGTTGCCTGCTTTCCCTATCAGCAAGGGGAGTCTGCTTTACTAACACTGTTTTTCTTTTTGACTAAATGTTGTATTTGTAGAAACTAGCCTTTTCTCCCTCTTATGCCACTAGGAAGGGGGAATATAAAGATCTGCTGGTGAGATGGGGAGGAGAGGAGTGGAGAAATACCAAGAGGACTCCCATCCTGCCTGTGAGAGACTATGGAGTGCAGGAAAGACAGCATGTGAAAGAGAGTACAGTCTTCTCTGAGTTTTGACAAATATCTAGGAGAAGAATGTATGTGCCAGATCTTCACTGTTGCAAGACAGATGGAGGTATTGGTAGTAATGCTTGAGTTCACAAAATGGAGAAAGCAAGAAGAAAAAGAAAATTCTACAGAATTGTTTGAAAGAGACTTAATAGGTTTTTTCTCCTATATTTTCATGTAAAAGGGGAAAATTTTTAAAGACGCAATTTACTTAATTGAGACTTTTAGTGCCTAAAAACACAAGACAATTGTCTTGTTTTAAAAAAATGAGAAAACATTAAACATTTATTTATTCAAAGCTATAGGAAATTGATGCGGAAGCTAGGAAAAATATATTTTTTAACAAGATATATTTTTCTTTAAAATAATGGCTTAAATGTACCTTTGCTTTGCTTGAAGTGAGAACATTAGGAAAAGTATGGGATTCTAAAAATATGCATTCCACTAGATGTCTTCTTCTATAATATTAAGACAAAATTAGGAAGATTTTTAGGTAATTGACATTATTACTTTGTACCGTTGGCTCACATCTTGTAATGTTATTTTTTTTCAGTAGTAAAAGACTGCTGATTATTTTCCAAGCACTCCCAAATCACTAAGAGTGTAAATCTCAGCTTAAATGGCCTGTAATCATCAGAATGCTAGCTACACTGGGCAATACCAGGCTAGTATAAAACAGGATGAAATATGGTTTGATAGGGAAGTAGAGGGAGTGGCAGAACCATAGAAAAAGGACATGAACTTAAGGAACTGTGACTTTTTCCTGGGAGAAGAGACACTTAAGTTGAAAACCAGATAACCCAGTTGTATAGTCCATTGTTTTATTGCTATAAAGACATATCTGAGACTGGGTAATTTGTAAAGAAAAGAGGTTTAGTTGGCTCATGGTTCTGCCGGCTATACAGGAAGTATGATCTGGCACATGCCCAGCTTCTGGGGAGGCCTCAGGAAACTTACAATCATGGCAGAAGGCAAAGTGGGAGTAAGGTGTCTTACGTGGGGAGAGTAGGAGCAAGAGGGAGGGGGAGGTGCTACACACTTTTAAACAACAAGGTCTCAGGAGAGCTCGCTGTCTTGAGAACAGTACCAAGAGGGTGGTGCTAAACCCTTCATAAGAAATAACACCAATGATCCAATCACCTCCCACCAGGCCCTGTGTCTAACACTGTGGGTTACAATTAGACGTGAGATTTGGTAAAAACACACTTCCAAACTATATCATCCCTTTTCAGTTTCTCCATCAGTGAAATGAGGAAAGTTATAGAGCTAAGGTCCTATTGCTCAAAGCAGGACTTGGGCTAAAATCAGCAGATTTATCTGTTTTTTTGTGTTTGTGAGTATGTGCCTAATTTTTATTACAGATATGTCTTGGAACTAAAAATTAACAAAGCCAAGACACTTGTGGAGAAGTAGGGTAAATGGTTTGCCTTTCTTGAACTTCACTCTGTGTGGGGAAAGAAGTCTTAGGCTGCTGCCCCGCCACAGGCTAAATTGACCTGGATGTCTTCAATTCTGCTTTTGAGTGGGTGATAGTTAAGAAAAATGTCTTTTTAAAAAAGTATCTAATGTTAACAGCTAGAAAATTCCATTTAGTCTTTGCTTTGAGAAAGAGAGGTAGAGTAGCTATGATACCATACCCAGCAAGAGATTCATGTATGTGCATCAAGGAACACTTTCAGAAATAAACCCTTGGTGGACTGTGGTGATCTCAAACCTGGCTGCAATTGACATGTAGGAACTGCGGCTGTTCCAGGTTCACACATATCTCACAATTTCTAGGCATGGGGTCCTGGTATTGGTATTAAAACATGCTTCCCTGGTTAATTTAATGGGCAGTCAAGGTTGAGATACATTGTACCGGGGAGTAGCATGCCAGGAAAATTGATTTTCAGTTCATCTACTCTCTTAACCATTTAAGAGGCATTTGGGATTGGGTTGGCATTGTTAGTAGTTACTTATAGCTACTGTTCGAGCAGGTGGCCAGTGTCTGCAGACAGTACCATGTGGCTATAAAAACCCTATGAGAATGGCAAAGAAGAGCCTTCCCGATGAGCCCACTGGATTCTATGCTGTCTCCCTGCTTTCCCCCAGTAATGTGGTATATTCACAGGGCTTTGGAAGCTTGGACATGCCACAATATGACCCTCCCTATCTGTGTATTTATGTGCAGTAAGCTGTCTCCTTTACACACATTTGCATGTAGCTTTAGCTTTGTCCATCAGCACCTTTCTGTCAATTGCATCCTGCCAGCCTTGTGAGAATCCTGCAATTATACTTTACTCTTCCATAGGGAGCAAATATTTGAACCATTAGAACTGTGGCAGAATGAAATATTCTTTTTCTTCAACCATTATTTTACTTTCACTGTTTATCCCTGGAAAAGATAGGATCTTTTCTGAGAATAAAAAAATCATTTCTGTTAACACAATAACATGTTAATATTTTATTCTTGTGAATCAGCTAAGAGTAGCAAAAGGAAAGTTTGTTTTTCTTTGCAAATACTCCACCCTGAAGAATCTGATTTTATTTCTCATGATCAATTACACCTGCATACCCTCCCAGGCAACATGGACGTGAATAACAATACAGAAGATAACAACACAATGACTTGTTGAACAAATATTTGCAATTCCTTTTTTAATAATATAATTCTTTAAAACAGCTTGTAATCTTTAAAAAATAATTTTAGTAATATATATTCATTGAAGAAAAATCAGAGAATAAAAACAATTAAATATAAGAAAATAAAACTATTATAATCCAGAAAAACAATGAGTAACATTCTTCTGTGTAGATGGGCTTCTAGGAGTGTCTGTAATTTACACACAAATACTTTCAAGACCTTCTGTATCAGACCTTGACCTATGTGTGATCAGATCCATTCTTTCTCTGCTCTATAGGCAAAGGATGGGGACTGGAGTGACAGTTGCAGACAGTGCTTTCTGTTGTCCCCAATTTCCCCATCATGTGGTTTCAATCAGGGTTTGATCAATGGGACACCTTGGTGTGAGATTGGAGGGCTGCAGGAAGGAAGAAGCTAGGGTATTTTGACCACTGCTCCCCACCTTCGGCTTTGAGGGACATCTCTTCCAGCTTCCATGTGATGGGACCATCAAGGTCCTCACTTCAGCCAACATCAGCCTTTTGGCTTCACTGTCACTGACTTTCCTTTTGTTCCCCCAGCCTAGGGTTGGGATAGTAGCTTCTTGATTTTGCTAATCTTTCATCTTCCTCTGATTTTTCAACTCTCATCTCCTGTGTATCCAATTCTCTGACTTAAATTCTCTCTATTTAAATGGTAATGTGGTTTCTGTGTTTTTTGCTGGACCCAGATTGATGTGGGTTCAAAGTGATATAAAAATAATTTTCATTTTAAAAAATTTTTAGAGATGGGGTCTTGCTATGTTGCCCAGCCTGGAATGGAGTGGCTATTCATAGGTGTGATCATAGCGCACCACAGCCTGGAACTTCTAGGCTCAAGCACTTCTCCTTCCTCAGCCCCGCAAGTAGCTTGGACTACAGGTGCTCACCACTGCACTGGACAAGAAAGTATTTTAGCATTTCATCACAACTGGCTCTAACTGACTGAAATTGATTAAGGGCTATGAACTTTGACCCTTCCTGGAACTAACTGAAGCTCTGGTCAATGAGCTATGGGTCTTTTTAACAGACCAATGGAGTCATTTTATCATATCCAGAGGAGTAATTTTCAATGCCTACTTAGCATAACTGCTGTGAACACACTTCTTTTTTTGCAATCTCAGTTGAGATCAAGCTGCAGAGAAAATGAGAAGCCAAAGAAAAGGTAAATGAGAAATACGTAATAGTGGATCTCTCCAGTGCCTTTTTTGCCATACATATCCTCCCTTCTCCCTTTTGTTCAGGTGTTCAACGCTGCCTGACTCAGTCTACATATCTCAGGGCAAGATGATTCTACCAAACTCCAGGGGTACGCTTTTACATAAGCTTATCCCCTTTGCCGGGGACTGGTTCAGGAATTGACATAGGACCCAATTTGTGCCAATAAGCACTAAGGAGTGCTCTGTTAGAGATTGTGAGAAAAGTGCATCTTTTCTCTTCTGGGAGAGTGTTTTTGTTTCTAATCTTCCTCTGAATGTTGTTGGCAGCTGATGTGTGTCCCGGAAGTGCTGCAATCACTTCATAAGCAGAAAGCCACACACACCAGAGGGCAAAACAGCAGGGACCTAAAGCCAGAGCCACAGATGATCTCAACTCAGAAACCTGCTCTGAATTCTGGACTTCCAGTTATTTAATCTAAGGAGCTTCCTTCGTTTTGAAAGGAGGTTGAATTTGGATTCTTGTTACATGTAGTGTAAAGTATCCTAATTTGTACAGAAAATTAGCAAAATAAGTACTAGAAGTAAGTGTTCTGAATCTAATGGTTAAAAAATGAAGGAAGGAAATAAAAAGGAAGAAGGAAAAAATACCTAAGTGATTATATGTCAGCCAATTTTAAAACTTTTTAAATATCCGACCAATGGCCTGACAAAAAGTCTAGAGACACATTATTTTTGAAACAAATATGTTTTAAAAGAAGTTCTGATGTGTTTGTTGATATTTTTATGTTAGCAATTCAGATGAAAGTGAAATAACTACGACGTATGCTGTTTCATCAATGAGATGAAAAGAATTTGCTGACTTGGAAAATAGTTTTAGAATGCTGGAAAACATTTTCCTTAACATTTTTGTGCTCTTTATGATGTAATGGCTACATTATATCACAACATCCTTTTAAATGTGATGTGCATAAATATTTTCTTCATCACTTTGTTAAGTGTGGAGTGACAGCTGCAGGCAACGCTTCCTCTTGTCCCCTTCATCTGGCTTTTCTTAGGGTTTGATCAATGGGATACCTTGGTGAGTAACTGGAGGGCTGGAAGAGGGAAGAAGCCAGCGTATTTTGACCAACCCCTCTCTGTCTTGAGGGCCGTCTCTTTCAGCTTCCATGTGACAGGACCACAAGGTCCTCATTTCCTTCAGCTGAGCTCAGCCTTTGGGATTCACTGTCTGTGGGTCAAATCTGGCTGCCACCTGTTTTTGTAAATAAAGTTTTATTGAAACATAGCCATGATATTCATTTACATATTGTCCACGGCTACTTTTTTATGACAGTAACATTGAGTAGTTACGACAGAGACAGTATGGCCTATAGATAGAAGCCTAAAATATTTGCTCTCTGAACTTCAATCAAAAATGTTGGCCAAACCCCAGTTTAGACAATCAACAGAACAACGATTCAAGCCTGGTTTGTAGCATTTGCTGTTTTCTATGGTGTAAACCTGACCATCATGGCTGATTTCAAGCTATCAACATGATGTCACTGAATTCGAAGCTGAAAAGAGATGTATGTTTTTTTTTTATTTCTACCATACAGATATAATGGATATAAATCTCTCCAAGAATGTAGACAATAGCAGAATGTAGTAAAATTATTAGGAAGTAATGAGTTTTGAGTATTCATCATTATGATTTGTAATAGTTTTATTATCAATTTATATAGTTTAAATTTTAAATATGGCAGTATTTAACAACTGATTTGCAAAATTCCTGAAAAACTTAACAATTGATCTTGCAAGCTGATATTACCCAGCTCCAGCACACCTCTGTTTATGCTGCATGTTGTAGTATAAGCAACTTAGGTGAGTGAAGTAGATACTGCTGGTTGTCTTTCTGTATTCATCTTCTACCCTGGTCAGATATCTTGATGATTGTAGGATGTTGACTCTCCTCTAACCTTTAACACAAGATTTGGAGAAAGTAGTTGCTCAATAAGTACTTTTGTAGAAAAGTTCTAGTGATTCTGGTACAAAGCATGCTTGCCCAAGTGTCTGAGTGATTCTATAAGCTAGGGGTCCCCATACCCCACAGCCATGGACTGGTATCAGTCGATGGCCTGTTAGAAACTGGGCCACACAGCGGGAGGTGAGCAAGGGGTGAGTGAGCATTACCGTCTGACCTCCACCTCTTGTCATATCAGCAGAGGCATTAGATTCTCATAGGAGTGTGAACCCTATTGTGACCTGCACATGCGAGGGATCTAGGTTGCGCCCTCCTTGTGAGAATCTAACTAATACCTGATGATCTGAGGTGAATCCTTTTATCTGAAACCATCCCCCCATCCTCACCCTGTCTGTAGAAAAATTATCTTCCATGAAATCAGTCCCTGGTGCCAAAAAGGTTGGGGACCACTGCTATATGCTAACCCTTGTCTTCTGATTTATTGTGTATATTACTTTGGCCATTGTAATTTTATGTGAGCTTAAGCATCGGATACTCTTTCACTAGTGAAAATATAATAACTGCATTTATTTTCCCCCAGAAGAGTGAGGAAAAAAAGTCTGAATTCATTTGAGATCCATTCCTAACTAGAAACAAGTGAATTTAAAAGAGAATCAAGCTCCAAATGATCCAACAGCTAGATTCTTTTACACCTTGAATTGTGTTCAGGAGAATATAGGATATGCTGTGGATGCTATAAGAATCAACATATCCATTCCTCAATGTATGTATGCTTTGAAACATTGTATTGTATACTATAAGAGCATATAATATTATCTGTCAACTTTAAAAAAATCAAAAGAACTTATCTAAAGGAGAATTCATGAACAATTCTGAAGGTAAATTTATGTACATAAACATGTCATTCGCAGCGTTTGGCGTACTAAATTTAGGATTCCTAGTTAAGGCAGAAAGCACCTTCTAGAACATGCTACCTCTAAACCAGGTCAGTGGCTCTCAGATTGAGAGTCTGAAGCCAGTTTCATTGGGCACAGTTTATTGGTTCTTGTTGCTCATGTCTTTCCCACACTCCACCTTCAGGTTGGGCTACAATAAAATCTTTGAACATTGAAGTGAATGTGAATTTCCATGGAACCCACTGGATCTGAAAATATCTTTGTGCATAGGGAGGTAGACCTACCAAATGAGAGTCTCTGGGAGTATGGTCAAAGAATCTGTACCCCCAGGTAGTTCTCATGAGCTCTTAGATTTGAAGCCACTGCAGGCTTGTGTTTTACAGACAGAAAACCAAGACTAAATAGTTTTAGTGACTTAATTGAGTCTAGCTACCTAGTTAGTAGAACAGTGAAAGCCAGTGGCCACATCTCCTGAATCTCAGGTTAGTGTCTGTCCACTGCCACCTGCCAGCGACCCTCCCTGCCAAGTTGTCCCTTCCTATGTGGATTTGCTGACACTGCTTAAATCTAGGGCTTTGAAGGAGATCAGGGAGACATTTCTCAACTCCAGCTTTGTCTGCCATTAAAAGGCAGTCACTTTAGCATAGGACTTACGATTTTCTAAGTACTATTTATTTTACTATTTCATCTCTAGGATTTAATACTTTTCTAAATAAAGTGTATATTATAAATATCATTTTGCTGCCTTCTGAATAATTAACAAATATTTTAACTGCCTGCAAGCCATGCACAAGCTTTAGCTCAACATGAGTTCCAAAGATTTATTTCTAATTTAAAACAAGAATATTATGATGAAGGTAGTTAGCAAGAGACCTTTAGGCTACTGAAGTCACAGGTAGCTTGCTGCCACTGAAGACAGAAGTGACTGAGACCTGCAATTAATTATCCAAGTATTTCTCACTTACATTCAAATTACTGAAGGGGAGGTGGTTGTTAAATTTCAGACTTCTGAGTCCTGACCCAGGCTCACTCTATTAGAGCCATGTGATCCATTATGGATTCATGTGAGCCATTATGATCCCAAGGCCATGTGAACTTTTAACAAGCATCTTTGATCAAATATTAAGCAAACATCATGACCTTCTGTGTGACATTGAACAAAGACTTCTTTAGGTCTCACTGGTAAAATGATGGGTTTTGCTCCTCTGATTTCATGAAACACATTAAAATAGATTTTCCCCTCACAGTGAGGGAGACTTATATGAAGGAGGCATGAGTAATAATTACGGCTTTAATTCTGCTGTTTGTTTAAAAATACATGCATGCACCCCTTTGTGCCATAAGCATTCTAACACTTGCTCTCCTCTTGCCGTGCGTTGTTGGCAGTGACAGGCATTCGTGGCAGGACGACTGTTTATACACAGACTCTTGGGTGTCACATGGAGCATCATTGAATCCAGATATGTTCTGGATGAGAGCATCCACCCTGCACTTGCTGCAGGAGCTGATGGAACAGCAGGAAGGCCTCACAGGACAAGTTAAAGATGGAGTGTGCTACCTGCTGGGTGCCGTGAAGGCTGCAAATGTTACTCTCCAAATAGTTACAGTGGACTGGCTCCTCTTGGGGCAGGTGGCCTGCCTCAATTGAGGACAGCAGGTGTAGACTTTTACAAAAGGTCTCTGCTGCAAAAGATGAATCAGATGGGTGACATGGGAAATAAACAACACGAAGACTCTCACCCAGCTTGTGTTTACTGAGCCATCTCTGCTCTTTTTTTCCTATAGGAACTCCATAAATTATTTGGTGACCAAAACTTTAGTGGCTTCTACAAATACTTGAAGATCCAAAAGAGTAGAAACTTATCCACAAATTAATGTCATAGTAGCTAAAACACATGAGTTGGACTGCACAAGAACACAACATTATGCTCCCATTGTAACATTTCCAAATGGAGACATTTGCCTTTTTAATGTCTTTGGTGGGAGAATGTGGGTCATCTTGCCAAACTCTCCTTCATAAGGCACTTAATTTTTATGTCTCACTGCTTGTTGTTTAGAACTGTACATCCTATTCTCCTACTCCTGCTTGTTTCCTGAATGTTTTAGCAAAAACATCTTAACTCAAAGATGACAAAACCTCTTAGCCTGTCAATGGAAAATCAGCTGCCACAAGGAAAACATGTGGTAGAGGCAGGCTAGAAAGAACTTGGACTCCTAGGTTGCTCTAAAATTACTGCCAGCTTGCACTCAGACTTTTCCAGACGCAGCCTGTGGAAAAGACTCAGTCGTGTGTCTTTTCCAAGGAGCATTTCACAACACAGTCTCCATATACCAAGACTGCCTCCATGCAGATCAAAGTCAAGTCCAGGCCATAATGGGATTTTTCCCACCACCTCTCTTTGCTTCCATTAATACTTCTCACTTCCTTTTCACTAAGACTCTAAGAACTCTGGATTAAGTAAGAGGAAATGAGTTCTGAGATCCTAAAGAAAAAGAACTTTCTAGGTAGGAAGAAATTTCTAAAGTCGTGTTAAAACTAGGAACAATTTCTAGCTAATAATCTCTAAAACAAAGTAGGTGTGGTGGTTCCAATCGAATGGTTTCAACAACAGAAATTTATTTTCTCACAGTTTTGGAGGCTAGAAGTCAGCAGTCAAGGTGTCAGGTTTCGTTTCTCCTGAGCCTCTCTCTGTGCCTCACAGGCGGCCACCTTGTTGTCGTGTCATCAGGATTGTTACTCTGTGCACCCACCTATGCTGTCTGTGCGTGTCCTAATTTCCTCTTCTTATGAGGACACCAGTCAAACTGGATGACAGTCCATCCTGTGACACCTTCATGTTAACTTAATCACCTCTTTAAGGCTCCTATTTCCAAATACCTTCATATTCTGAGGTACTGGGGGGTGGGGCTTTACTTTAGGCATCACTGGGGATACAATTTACCCCATAACACCAAGCAACCCAGATTATTAGCAATTCATGAAAGAGATCAGCACAGGAATGATTTTAGTTTTCTATCTAGTAATACTTATGAATTGACTTTTAGTTTTGTTAACGAGCAAAGCTACAGAATTAGCTGGAATAAGCCTGTTTAGAAACGAAAGTTTTACTCTAGTTTTTATGGGCTGCATCTCTTGACAAATATCAACCTAACTCCTTTTATTCAGTGAATTACCTCTTTCCAGCTTTCTTAATCACAGCAACTCCTGAGGGGCCCCTTTGAACCCAGTAAGTGTCCTTTTACCTCACCTCACCTCAGCACTTCTTTTCTGTGGTCACACCTTTGACCTTATGATTTTATGCTTCTGAAATCTTGAGTCCTAGCATCTACTAGTCTGCTTGAGGCATCTTATTTAGCAATACTTTGACTCCATCCAGACCTTTAACCTATTGGCCTTACCACTGTCTCATTATTAATCACCCTCACCCCCATCAATGTGTTTTCTCGTTCTTCCTTATCCAACTTAGCTTGTAAGGTCTATCGTTATAATTCTCTTTAGCTAGTTTGGTCCTCTTTCCCTCCAGGGTTGGCAGAGTTACAACTGTGGTCAAACCAAGCTCTCTGCTTCTTCCATGGCTTCTTTCCCATCAGCTGTAGAAAAATGCAACTTTTTTGACTGTGCTTACTTCAAAGTCATAGTATGTGATAGACAGAATAATGCCCCCACCAAGGATGCCCATATCCTGATCCCCAGAACCTGTGAATGTGGGACTTTGCAGATGGATTAAATTACGGCTCTTGAGATGGGGGAGATTATCCTGGATTATTGGGTGAGCCCAGTGTGATTCATGTGAGCAGACTCACATGAATCTTTATAAGAGGGCGGTAGGAGGTTTCGGTTCAAAGTAAGAATTGTGAAGATAGAATCGGAGGACAGAGAGAGGGAGAAATTTAAAGATGCTTCCCTGGTGGCTTTGAAGATAGAGGGAGGGATTATGATCAAGGAATGCAGGAAGCTAGGAAAAGCACAGAAATGGCATCTCCTTTAGACTCTCCAGAGGGATGTGGCCCTGACTGCACCTTGATTTTAGCCCCACAAAGCTGATTTTGGAGTGCTGACTTCCTGGACTGTAAAAGTTTCTGTTGTTTCAAGCCACAGGTATGTGTAATGTGTTAGAGCATCAGTAAGAAGCCAAAACATAGAGCAAATCTTAGATGACCACTCATTAACCACTGTCTCACCATAGCCCTGTTCCTCCTAGCGTGCTTGCTTTCCTACCGAACTGGTCATCTGCAAATGATTATTTCCAGTCTACTTTCTTCACAAATCTCCTGATACCTCTCCCTACCAAGTATCTAAGATTGCCTCATCTTTCGTTGAGAATATAGAAACTTCCCCAAAAATATTATCTACCCTCTGGCACCATTTCAACCTGCTGAATCTGCTTTGGCTCTAGTTACAATAGTTTCCACCCTTCTGTAGACAGCATATTTCTCTTCATGTGTTCTAGGTTCACTCCTTCTTACCTTCTGAAGACATTTTCTCTCCTCCAGTATTGTCTTTTTTTTTTAAAGCCTTTATAGGGGTAAAATAGGGCTCTTCCCTTTAGCATAAAAATCTACTTTAATAGTTTTAAAAGTCTTCCCTTCCCTCTGTATCTTCCTCCAATTTAATTTATAAGTAAAAGGAATGTGGACTCATTTCCTTATCATGTAATTAACCTTAAATATGAAACATTTTATTTTTCCTATAAGTTAGGTTTACAAAACAACTTAGATTTAAAAAATAATTTTAAAAGTTAATTTATTTTGAAATACTTATAAACTTTCATAGAATTTGTAAGAACAGCATGAAAACTCTCAAATAACCTTCATCTATATTCTCCAACTATTAATATTTTGCTCCATTTGTTTAATCTCTCTCTATTATCATTTTTCTGGAATATTTGAAAACAAGTTTTAGACATAATGCCCAATATCTATAAATATAACAGTGTATATTTCCCTAAATAAGGACTCTCTCCTATTGTAAAAACCACAAAAAAGGTGTCACTTAGACCTCCTGTTTCAGATCTTGACTGACAAGTCCAGCTAATTTAGTACCACATTCTTACTAGTCAAGCCTCACCCTGGCTGCTCCCAGCCTATGACTGAACATGTTAGCAGTATGAGTTCAGGAAACTAGATTCCTCTAATGGGTGACTTTGAAGTACTCCCATCCTCGCCAAAATTTTCTTAGAACTGTTATGCATCTATTTCTTGAGGATCCAAACTAAAGTGATGGTAGTGGACATGGGGAGGTCCAAGAAAATAGTCAATAAGATGAATATTTGGGGACTAGCTTACTCACTTCCCATTGGGCAAAAAGGCACCACCCTGAATAATACGTAGGGCATTGATTATTCCTGGTGCATGGGGGTGGTCCAATTTCTAAAGGTTTCACTGGAAGTGATCTGAGAAAATATCCCTGTGGAAGAGAATACTCCTGCAGGTGCCATAATTCAGGCAATTAAAAGATAAGAGGGCAACAATGCCTATAAAGACAGTGGAGATAGCTGGTTATTGCTGATTTATTGCTCCCAGGCAGAGGGATGAACAACTGAGATTAATAAGTAGTTAAAATCTAAGTGGTGTCCACAGAGGAGGTCTACAGAAACAAAAAGAATAAATTCTAAGTGGGAGCTAGAGGCATCCTTATAATGTAGTTGTAGAAGATTCTTCTATAGTTTTCTTTGTAGATAATAAGGATGTCTTTATTGTATTCAGTGGAAGAGTGCACACAGTTGAAGAGCAGACTCAGGATCTGAGTTGGCATTCCTATCTGGAGAACAGATTCATCATGAAACCCCCAGGTAGAGTGGAGACCTATAGAGACCAGTAACAAATGCAGTCCTAACTAAAGTCAGGCTCACATTCTGCAGACCTACCTACTGGTAATGTGCCCAACCTCTCTAAATGTATAATTGGGATTGATATACTTGGCAGTTGGAATAATATCCACATTACAGCCTTTGTCCATAAGAAATAGCATAGTGGAAAAAGTGAAGCTGAAACCTTTGAAACTGACCTGCTTCCTTTGGTCAAGATGAAATTAAAAGAAAATTCAGAGTGTATGGCAGAGAGTTATGCTGCTCATTGAGATCATTAGTCATATTGTCAATTATTTTAAAATTCTACCATTTCAGAAATTTTGATAACAATTTGAATGTGAATCAGAAAGATGTATACTTTAAAGAAAGAATGAGATCGCTGAGTTTTACCTCTAACTTATTCTATTTAACAAGGTTATGTTGATGTTGTGGACCAAATAGTGTCCACCCAGAACTCATATGTTAAGCCCTCCTCACAGTGTGATGGTATTTGGTGATGGGACCTTTGGGATATAGTTAGGCTTAGATGGGATCATGAGGGTAGGCCTTCATGTCAGGATTAGTGGCTTTAGAAGAGACACCAGAAAACTTATACTCCTTCTCTCTTCACCCATGTGAGGACACAGTGAGAAAGGAGGCAGCTGTCTACAAGCCAGGAAGAGGGCCTTCACTAGCAACTAAATCTATCAGTATCTTAATCTTGGACTTCCCAACCTCCAGCACTGTGGGAAATATTTGTGGTTTAAAGTCACCCCATCAATGGTATTTTGTATAGCAGTCCAAATAGACTAATATAATTAGAAACTGATATTCTACCAGCATGAATTCATCTAAGATGGCCGATAAAGAAATATATTTAGAATTATTTCTCATGTAACAGATATAATTCTTTCCAAGTGACCCATTATTTAGAGGAGAGTCAAAAAGCACTTCCAGTATCTTCATTACACTGAAATCTATTTTACCACAGACAAAAGGGTGACTCCGTAGTATTTAAAAGTAGGACAAGAGGAGATACATTACCGAGACTGCTCTTTAGACCAATGTGTGGATCTCAGGAAAAGAAATGCAAATGAGAGTGGACTGTAGAAAAAGAAACATTAAAGGTTTTAGAAAAGGAAGAGTTGAAGAAAAATTGGGAGATGAAAAGTTTCATTATTGTCTCGCAGAAAAATCATTTAGAAAGGTCTTGAGAATAAACTCAAGAAGGTTCACAAGGGATGTGAGTTTAATGAAAAGAGACTATTTTTGTGTGATCAAATTATACTTGTTACTATTTCAGTGGAAATTCTGAAATGGAAAACTAGGAAAGCAATTCTATTTGAGACATCAAGTGTTGCAGATGGAGGCTGAATTGATCTCAAGAGGAATAACTATAGAAAATCATTCTGAAAAAAGGATTTATTTCGTCAGTGACAAGGTGTGTTGAGAGAGAGGATCATGCCTTGGACTAGGAATAGAAGCAGGAGTAAATATAAGAAAAAGATGCAGGAAATACTCATATTATTTAAATCAAGACTGTGTGTTTAATTAACTAACTCAACACCCATTTATCATCAATCTTATGCCAAACATTGTACAGGATAAAAGGAGATAAAATGACTAACTTAGGTGCTGTAAGTTACTTGAGTGTATATACTGCATTCCCTGACAAAACCTGAATTCACTGTTATTTTCAGACATGCCTAGGCACATTTGAAATACTTGTAAAGAGAGCTGATCAGACATAGATTGGCATGAGTGATCAAATTGGTGAGGTTAACACTGATTACTTTTTTTTTTGAGACACAGTCTCGCTCTGTCACATAGGCTGGAGTGCACTGGTGCCATCTTGGCTCACGGCAACCTCCACCTTCCAGGTTCAAGTGATCTTCCACCTCAGCCTCCCAAGTAGTTGGGACTACAGGTGTGTGCCACCACACCCAGCTAAATTTGTGTTTTTTGGTAGAAATGGGGTTTCACCATGTTAGCTAAGCTGGTCTCGAACACCTGACCTCAAGTGACCTGCCTCCTTCAGCTTTTCAAAGTGCTGAGATCACCCGTGTGAGCCACTGTGCCTGGCCAATATTGATTACTTCTTAAGGGCACTGCTTCATATGTTTAAGTAAATAAAACGTACACAAAGTACCCTAGTACATTGACTACTCACATCCTTCTATATCACTAGTAGTCATGAAGAAGCAGAGGATTTTTTCTACATTGGTGAATTATCAGAGAGTATCTTATTTTCGGGTCATTGGTGTTAGACCCTGTTACATTAAGATTCTCCAATTACTCTATTATAGGCTTTTATATCTATAATTCATTAGTGAAACATAGTAATGTATTTCAGGTGATTCATTAAACCAGTCCTCACCGACCCCTTCTCTTTGCTTGTTACTGTGTTGAGTGTCAGGGATACGGAGATCCATGAGAGGTGCTATTCCTGGAGGAATCAGTCTAGTGGTAGTGGCAGCTGTGTGGATAGTCATTACTGGATAATACGACATGTATGTTTTAGAAATAAAAGTAGAAATGGAACTGCCAAGGAGGGAATGACCAGTTTTCAGGATATCAGAAAAGGATTTACAGAGGATGATGTATTTTTGTTTTCAAAGACAAGTAATCCAGACAGGTTAATGGAGCTACTGATTTAGAAAAAAAAAAAAAAAAAAAAAGAAGAAACATCCAAAGAGTCCTGTGGGAGGATTCATAAGAGGAGAGGAGGCTGATTTGAACACAGTTGTCAAAGATAATCAAACCGAAGTCAGTACATCCAGATGAGCAGGTGAATATAGTGGTTGATTTTTCAAAAAGCATCTTTGCTAAAGATGAGCAAAGTGTGTACTCAGAGCTGTCAAATAATGAGCATCTTTTTTTGAAGTGCATTAGCCTATGCAACTATTAGGAGTTACTGAAAATTTGATGTGATTTTTGGAAAATGGTTATAGTTAGTGACTTCTTTCCACCTTCCTAGTGACCTCTCTTGATTTTCACCTGCTGGATCAATAAATACATTTAGAGATAGAACATAAATTACATTATGGACATATGTTTAGATTCAGAGAGCCAGAATTGCATTTACATTTCAATTCAAAATAGAAGAAGGTATACTTTTAAATCTGCTGTTTGGTTAACTTAAAGTTTAATAAGTGTTTATCAATTCCCATTGATGTATAAAATACATTCTAAACAAATTCAGAGATGTAGTCCCATTTTTAGTTTGGAATAAATTGAGGACCAAGTTCAACTCTAATATAAGAAGAGATTAGACTACAAGGTATAAGTAACCTAAGATAGGTTGGTGTTGGCCTGGAGTTATCTGCCAGTGACTCTTAGATTTTTAAAGTCTGAGACTATCTTAAGTTCTCTTTCAATTTTGAAGATAGTTGTGTTGGATATAAATTTTTTGGTTGACAGAATTTTTTCTATCAATTCCTTGAATATCATCATTCCACTGCCTTCTGGCTTCAACAATTTTTGATCAGAAATAAACTGTCAATCTTATTGGGAATCCTTTGTATATAATGAATCACTTTTTTGCTGTTTCCAAAATCCTCTTTTTGCTTTTGTCTTTTGACAGTGTGAATATTGTTGAAAGAAAAACATTAGACAGATTAAATTGAACACAGTTTAATTGAGCAAATAATGGCTTGTGAATTGGGCAGCCAATCAGAACCAGTAGTTCAGAGAGCTCCACTTCATAATATGGACAAGGAGTATGTATAGACAGGAAATGGAAGTGAGGTACAGAAACAACTTGATTATTTATAGCTTGGCATTTGCCTTATATCAACATGATCTGATCAGTTGGCTGTCTGGGGTTGGCTGAAGCTTGACTGCTGTTATTGGCTGAGATGCAGCCAGTTGTTACCAAAAATATACTTTTAAGTTTTTATTTATGTACTAAGTTAGGATGCAGTTCCCTATATAGGGCCTAAAGGTATGAAGGCAGCCTCAGGTAAAATTTAGCATAATTTTTAACTGTATATCTAGGTATGCCTCTCTTTGAGTTTATTCTATTTCAGAGTTGTTAAGCTTCTCAGATGTGCAGATGAATAGTTTTTACTGAATTTCAGAAGTTTCAACCATTGTTTATTTAAATATTCTTTATGTCCTTTTTTGTTCTCTCTTCTCTTTTTGGGCTTTTCTTATGGATATACGGGTACATTTGATGGTGTCCCACAGATCTCTGAGGCTCTATACATTTTTCTTCATTTTTCTTTCATATTCCTCAGATTGGATAATATTAACTTGTCTGTTTTAAAGTTTACTGTTTCTTTCTTCTGCCAGTTCAAATATGCTGTTGAGCCCCTCTAGTGTGTTTTTCATTTTAGTTATTTACTGTTTTTTAAAACCATACACTTGCATATAATCCAATGGAAGTTTAGCACTGAAAAATATACAACTGCTACAGGATGGGATGACTTTCAGAATCCATAGAACTAGACTCCTGCTCCTGGGAAGTCTTAACAGGCAATCATGCTTAGCTCTAGTACAGGTTGAGCTCTCCCCAGCCTACTTTCAGGCAGCTGACAGTGATTTGGTCTTCATTACCAGGAAAGCAACAGAAATTGTCTGTTTTTGTAGGCTTAATATAAATAGCCATGGGGCAAGAAATAGGTAAAAAGTTTTGCTCTCACCAAAGGCTAAGGTTTGTTAAACTACCTCTTCACAGGTAATTGACAGTGGGATATTCACTATCTTCTTCAAGGACAGTTCTAACTCTGCTTATTGGGTGTGGGTGTGACCTCATACTCTAGCCAATAAGTTAATGACCTCAAAACATAATGGTCCAAAGTCAGCATATTTCTCAGTCTGGGTTGTCTCATGTGAAGCAGAAAGAATATTAACAGTGCGTTCCTGCTTGGACGTCGTCAGGTTTTGTCCTTTTGGGTCATTTTTTTGATTTGATTCAAAAAAGGCTATAGACATGCTTTTCCCAGGTTTTCTGATTCTAGCTTCTCATCTAAGAGTTTCTACTCAGACAAAAATACAATCTCTTCACACAAATAAGGATAATTTTTAGGCATAATATACGCTCAGTTCCAAAGGAAAAAGGAACATTTTTCTCTTTCTGACTGCCTGCCTCATAAAAAAAGCAACAATGTCTGCAGAGACTCCATCTAGTTTATATGAGTGCACCAAGCTGATAGTTTCTCATTCCTAATGCCAGCTTAAGTGTTTATGGGGCTTCAGAGTTATCCCCAAAGACAATGGATTAATATTTGTGTTTATTTTTATAGCTAAGGGAGCCCATTCACTCATAATCAAGAATAAAGAAATTGTAAGTCTCATAAGAGAACTGAGGTTACTATATGTTGCAAGATAACATTTTTACAGGTTTAAAATGTCAGTTGTTAGGTTTTTTTTTTCCAGGTTCTACCCATAATAATTGCAAAATTCTTAAGAATGTGACTTTAAAGAGGTCATCCTACTGGAAATGCACTATTTTCAAAAAGGGGTATCTAAACACACACAAACATAAGAAGCAGGGTGACCCCTGGGTGAAAATAAAATATTGAGTGTGTTCTCCAAAATCGCAAAGACAACTATTTGTGAAACAGTGATTTAATGGAGGAAAAAGACACTGCCACCTCTCCTATTTCTGTTTGGAGGATATTCAGTATCCCCACAGTAGTAAATTTCTGGTTGAGTGTTTGATATTGTAAGGACTTAAAGATTTGACAGATGGAGACGGAAGTATGAACTACTGCAATACAACGAAAGAGTCATGTAAGTTTTCCTTTAAAAAGAACAGAGAGAACCTGAAGTTGAACTTAGCGGGGAACACTGCTACAGTGAGCTTGGATGTCTAGTTGAGGAGAGGCTGCCTGTGGATGAACAGGTGAGGGTCCTTTTGTAGTAATAACGAGGGTGACCAGCACAAATTGTGTGCAGACTCGTCTGCCACGAGTCCCTTTTCTCCACATCACTGTGGGACTTCTTGTCCTGAGTGGAGAGAATCGCCAACAAAGGCATTTAGTCAAAACACAAAAATCCTAATTTTAGATTTCAGAGAGACTGGTTACATTTTTGCTTTACTCTGTCACCTACTTCACATAAATGGAATGGAAAGTTTTGTTCTGATTCTATCAAAAGTGATAGAGTGCTATGAATCTGGACTCATCTTCAAAATTCTTGCTGCCTCATCCGTCATTTCTGTGACCAGCACTATAATTAGTTATGGCATGCTAATGTCCTCAGTCGCAAAGTGGAAAGCAATACCTAATATTTCTGCATATGAAGATCAAATGGATAGAACAGATATGTAAGTCTTACAGGAATTACTTTGTTTTCTGTGTTACTCCAGTTTTCTGAATTAAGGAAATAAAACACATTGGTCAAAAATAAATTGTCATAGTGAGGAACCCATGGTAAATAATAAATATATGTTGAATGAGTAAGTGGAATAAATGTCAGATCACTGCATATTCTAACCGTAATTATAATAAACATAAATATAAAACTATTTGTCTTAAAAAAACCAGAGAATCTACCACCCATTAAAAAAACATTGTTTTTGTAATGAATCCTGAGAGATCAAATATCTCCCTTATTTTTTACTATGAAAGGCTTTAGCAAATGAATCTCTTCAGGAATATTTGAAAGAATTTACTTTCAGAACAATATACTCAATTTTCTAATATCAGTGATACTAGAAATCTTGTGAAGAATGTAGCCTAATAAATTAGAGGCTGTTAATTTCCCTAACAATTAGTTTACTTATGTTCTACAGGATATACTGGGTATGTGTGTGTGTTGGGGGCAGTGGGCAGGGTTATATTGGCAGTGGAAGTCAGAAGAAGGTTGTTGATTTACTCCTTCCAGTAAAAACAAGCTGTTATCTTATTTTCTGAGCTGTGACAACTCCTGGTTCTGAGCACAGCTTTTGTAACTCATGAACAGTCAGTCAGAAGCAGTCCATAAAGACCTAAAAAGAATAAAATAAGCTCCTGTCCGCCACCATGTAAGACGTGACTTTGTTCCTCATTTGCCTTCTGCAGTGACTGTGAGGCCTCCCCAGCCATGGGAACCTGTGAGTCAAATAAACCTCTTTCCTTTATAAATTAAAATAATAATAATAAAATAAAAAAATCATTTATGAATGCTGGAAGTAGGGCTAGAAGATCATTTATTATTTTATTTATGAAATATAATTTATGTAGTTCTTAGGGGCCAGTTTTCTCTATCAATAGGATATTGAAAATATGACTAATTCCATATTGAATTTTCTTGAAATCTCACATTATCTTCTTCCAGATGACAAAGAGGATTGATTAATTGGAGTAGATTAAGGTTTGGGAATAAAGGCTGCTTTGTGAGTTTTCAGGGTCTATGGTCCTCAATGATCTTTCCATTCCAGATTCTTTGGGTCTTCAGCCCTTGCACACTGATGCTCTTTTCTGCCACAGGGCCTTTGCACATGATATTCCTGTTTTTCAGAATACTCTTCCTACCCCCCATCACCTTATTTACTGCAATTCTTCAGATTTTTTAGAAAATCCCTTAAAAATCCTAAATGATTTTATATCACCGTGTTCCTCTTCTTATCGGAGTTTTAATTTATATTTGGGATATTAATTAATTAATGTCTTACTCTCCGTTAGACTGTGTGCTCCACAAAGGCAGAGAGAATGTTTTGACTTACCATTGTGTCCCCAGCACAGTACTTGAAATGAAGCCTTTACAAGATCTAAGGAGAAAATGATTAATTTTGCCTGGAAGTCAGTGAGAGATGGAGTAAGCATGAAGCCCGACACAGATAGCATATTGGTTGAGCTTGGTGGGAGACACTATGCCAGGTAAAGCAGGTATTCCAATCATAGGAGCCACATGAATAAAGGAGTAGAAGCAAGTGCAAGATGCATTCAGAAATCCGCATAGATGTAGAGACAGGAATGAGTGGAGACGAGCTTACAAAGGCAGATTAGGACCAGATTGTTTCGAGCCTTAGGCTTGTTAAGGAGTTGGGACATTTTCTAGGCAGTGCCATTTGAAGACTTAAGCGGCAGAATAACACAATCCCATCCGTGTTTCAGATATAACTCCAGCAGCAGCGTGGCAGGCAGTGAAACTAAAAATAGGATAATAAATAATGTGCATATCACTTTTCCCCTATTTGCACAGTAACCCGATTTTTAGCCTTGACTTACATCCTGTTTGTGCAGGGAAATTCCTAAGCCTAAAGAAGCAGCTCCTTGCATTACCTTAAGAAGAGTTTTGTTATAAAGCAAAAGGGAAAAGTGGCCATCAGCCATTGTGTTGTGTCATGTGCCAGTAAGTATTCAGAAATGAAATCATTTAACAAAAATAATTTACTTAATACGTGGAACTGTAAAATTCAAGTATTGTTCAGATATTCTCAGAAACTGACCTTTAGGAAATATTGAAGGTAAATAGCTTAGGGAATCAATTATGAATTGTCCAACAAAGTTCCAGGTCATCAGCAGAAATCTACGAATTCTAAGACAGTGGTCAGCAGTTTCCTAGAAATAATAAGCTATGGAAACCTATAATATTTCTTCGTCTTACTAGACAACTTGCAAATAACAGCACTTATGTACCAGGAACACAGTAATATTTATGAAGACCCTCTTATGTACAAGATGCCGTTCTGTTTAAATATGATTAGATTATGTAATCCTCACAACTTTGTGAAATGCTATTATCATCTCTATTTTACCTATAAAAAACAGAAAGGTAGAGAGGGCAACTTGTACAAAGTTTCATAGGTAATAAATGATATAGATTTAAACTGGGCAGTCTTAACTCCTAGTCCTCACTCTTAAGAAGTCTAGCTCTATCTCACCGTGCAGAACTATGCTTAGCTTGGAAAAGTTCCCTCTCTCTTTTATATCATCACACCATGTCCCATCCTTTATTCTTTACAACTAAAGAGAAAATATTAATAAATCTAGGTTTATATTTGATACTCTTTCACTATCTCACATAAAATCACACTGATTTTTGCTTAGTAAGATTTTGTAAGCATCCGATCTCAATCGTGATCATTTAAAAAATTGGTTCAGGCTGGTCCTGGCTCAGGAGGTAAGAAAAGCACTGGAAACAGAGGCTGTTACAAATTCCGACTCAAAATGTATCTACAGAGGCTATAGCTCTAACACAGAACCCTAATTGTCCTACCTCTTGGGCATTGCCTTAGAGTTCATTATATCACCTTTGAAATATTAGTTTTTTAAAGAGTACACAATTCAATTTTCTTTTCCTACTGCTCTGTTCCTGGAATGTATGCTGTTAAAGAAAAACACAAATAAATATACATTTCCTTACGGCTCACTTTCACATATCATTCACCTTGCAAAACCTCTACAGTAACAGATACATCTGAACTGGGTTTTGTATGATATTCTTTCTTGGTGTTATATTTGAAAGTATTCTTTCAAATACTGACACTTCTTAGTGGGCTTCAGTAATGGAAAAAAATTTAGCATCTACATGGCATAAGCTATTGTTATATAATATAAACTTATGGATGAGAAGATTTGAAGCAGTTAAATATTAATAACTTAAAAAGGATTCTTACATGGCCATATCTTTTGATCATGGCAGCCTCCTGATTTTATGTATGCCTTAGTTAGAAGACTAAACGTAGTCTGAAGAAATCAACAGAAGCTATTAGAATACACTGTCTTTTTAAGTTGTAGACCTCAGTTGAATATTAGAGTAGGTTAAGCTTTGAGAGGAAATGCTGTTGAGTGACTCTTCAGGGTCAACCAACTATCGGCTCCTCAATGATCTTTTCATTCCAGCCTCTTTGGCTCTGTAGCCTTTGTATGCTGATGTTCTTTTCTGTCACAGCGTCTTTGCACATGATATTCCTTTTTATCAGAATACTCTATCTGCCCCTCTCAGTGAAACTGGGCTTATGTTTAAACAGCATATTTCTCCCTGACTCTCCCTCCTCTCCCTAAATCAGTTGTGTTGGCAGTTTCCCCAGGGCTCGTAAAATCAAATGCCTACAGGGATCAGACTGTGATGTCTGATGAGCACAGCAGGCCCAGAGATTCTTCTCTCCTCTTTCTTGAAACCAGCAATACTCTCT
The DNA here is from genome assembly GCA_963573385.1 of Cacajao melanocephalus. Lineage (NCBI taxonomy): Eukaryota > Metazoa > Chordata > Mammalia > Primates > Pitheciidae > Cacajao > Cacajao melanocephalus. Next base: position 9,609 of record CAUYLG010012462.1, on the reverse strand, counting down.
GCTGTCTTTCGTTTTTCTACTTTTAATAGAATAGAAAATGTTTTCTACTTTTAATGCCTTTTAATGGTCATCTGCACAGGAAAAAGTTTCTTTACCGTGAGGAAAATTATGGTGCAAGTTGAAGAGATAAATGGCAGCTGGCACAGCCTCTAGGTAGGGATCGCCAACCTTTAGGTTGGGACACTGGGTTCCACACTGCCCTCTGCTGGCCCTCTTCCTCTCTGCTAAGTCTGTCTTTCAGTGGTTTATTTTCTCATTCTTAGCCCTTAATTCTATACGTTAGAGTACTTTGAGTTGCACATAACAGAAAATAGAATTAAACTGGCTTAATAATGAAGGAGTTGCATGGCTTACATAACTAGAGGTTGCACGGCAGAGGTTTGATCTGGGCTGTCTCCATGTCTATGTTTCTTTTGGTTCTGTCCTTCATGTGTTGACTGCATTCTTGTACCAACTTCTCTCAGTAGTCAAATGGCTGTAGCAGCTTCGGGTATCACAGTGATACACCATCTTGTCCAGAGCAAGAGAGGGGTTCCCTTTTACCCTAGTCACCAAACAGAAATCCTGCACATTACACTGATGGAACTGTTCACTGAGGCAAGGCAGCTGAGAATACAGTTATGAAACTTCGGATCCATCCCTGGAGCTGAATTTTGGGCCAGTTCCCCTAAACTATGGCTCCTACTTAATTGGGAACAAATGAAAAGGATTCTGAGAAGCTCTAAGCTTTAAGGTTCTCCCAGGTCAAAATCTCAGAGAGAAGAAAAACGGTCACTCAGGAGCTGTATATTCTATATACCAATGTGACCACCTACTTTGGGGTTTGATCTTGTTTGATCCTTGAATCGATCAGTCACAGTATGGAATATCATAATTGGGAAGTCAAGGATTGGATCATTTTCTCACTCTTGTGGCCAGATGTCAGAAAAGATCCTACAATTACAATTGACACTTACTCTGATATCCCATGGACGAAAGAGCATGTTCCAGGTGGAAAGAGGACGCCTAATGGGTAAGAACAACAGATGCTCATACTACCTTATATTTGAGCTTTCTGCTCTTCAACAAGGAGCTAATATCTCCCAGCAATAATACCACATCCTCAGGTATTAATTTTTAAGAACAGAATCATGACACACTAGAGTATTTTTAAAATATTATGAGAACAATACATAGCATTTATGTCTAAATGTATCTAACAACTAATATTGTTTGGATATTTCATACATGATAAGCTTGCTGAGTATAATCCATGAATCATTTTATGGTATACATGTTCTATAACATATGCCCAGATTTTAGTTCTTAGCACAATGTCCCACACCACCCTTTTCTTCCCCTACAGAATAAAAAACTCATTGGGGAATCAAGAAACAGAAGCTGGCCTCATTTTATTCCTGTAAGAATTTCTCTTTGCCTGGTAGGAAGGGTGAGCATCATGCAGGCTCTGGCCATTGGTTCGCATTGACCAACTCCCAGAGATCCTTACTGAGTGGGTTTAAGGTGGAGCCCAGGCTTTTGTAAAGCTCCCCTAGGTAATCCTGACAATTAGTATTTTTGTAAACCTTTAAAAATGGATACAGTTTATTCTCACCAAGATTTTTATGGCCGAGTTCACAGGTGACATAGTGCTGATCTCTTCAGCCTGGGAAGTTAGTGAGCCTTCCGTGGAAGACACTTAGAAAATTCCTTTTTGTCGGGGTCTTGAACTTCCTAACATCACCAGGTGACCATTTCTGTTTGCGATGGAAATGGGTTATACTAGTGTAATAATGGAGATGGACTAGTCTTCTCTGCCTGGGTTTATTCACATTGTCCCCTTCCAAGACAAGATCTATGTGAAGGAGGAACACATGTGACTTTGGCTAAGTTCCTACCTATGCCTCCCGCTTGTCTTGGAGGGACAAGAGGGATGTCTGGTTTTCTGTTCTTGTGTCAGTTTGCTGAGAATGCCTCTATTTCTTTTTGTTTAGGAATCATGCTCATTTGCTTTCTGTGTTTCTAAAAAAGAAGGCTGGCCGGGTGTGGTGGCTCACGCCTATAATCCCTTTGGGATGCTGAGGTGGGCCGATCATGAGGTCAGGAGAACAAAACCATCCTGGCCAACATGGTGAAGCCTTGTATCTACTAAAAATACAAAAAATTAGCTGGGTGTGGTGACATGCATCTGTAGTCCCAGCTACTCAGGAGGTTGAGGCAGGAGAATCACTTGAACCCAGGAGTAGGAGGTTGCAGTGAGTTGAGATTGTGCCACTGCACTCCACTTGGGGCAACAAAGCGATATTCTTTCTAAAAAAAAAAAAAAAAAAAAAAAAAAAGAATGAGTTCATGTCCTTTAAAAGGACATGGATGAAACTGGAAACCATCATTCTTAGCAAACTGATAGAAGAACAGAAAGCCAAACACCACATGTTCTCACTCATAAGTGGATGTTGAACAATGAGATCACTCAGACACAGGGAGGGGAACATCACACACCAGGGCCTGGTGGGTGAAGGGCTAGGGAAGAAATAGCAGGGGGTGGGGGATTGGGGAGTGATAGCATTAGGAGAAATACCTAATGTAGATGATGGGGCAAGGGATGCAGCAAACCACCACCATGGCATGTGTATACCTATGTAACAAACCTGCACAATCTGTACATGTACCCCAGAATTTAAAGTATATCTATATATAAAAGGCTGCTCTCCCCTATGTTTCTAACTGATAGAGTATTGAGATATCATAATGGGGCCAGAGTTTCTTTCCCCTGGAAGGAAATAAAGGGGTTAGAGCTACTTCTATCTCCTCACCTGGAACATTGCCCAGGTAGGTTTGTATTCACACAGGCTTGGCTACAAGCTGTGGGTGATTCCTCTGTCCTCTGCCTAACAACAGAGTGACAAAGCCAATTCTAAGCTGAGGACTCTATAGAGCAGCAGTCTTGGCACCAGGGACAGGTTTCATGGAAGACATTTTATTCCCCCCTGGACCTGGAAAAAGTCCAAAACTCTTTTGGAGGAGGGGATAGTGGAGATGGTTTCAGGATGATTCAAGAGCATTACATTTATCATTAGATTCTCATAAGGAGTGCCAACCTAGATCCCTCACATGCATGGTTCACAATAGGATGTGCATTCTATGGGAATCTAATGCCTCTGCTGATCTGATAGGAGGTGGAGCTCAGGCAGTAATGCTCACTTGTATGCCATCCACATCCTGCTGTGCAGCCTGGTGCCTAACAGGCCATAAACCGGTTGGGGACCCCTGCAATGGTTGAAAGAGTTCTGCCTTCCAGGAAAGGGCAGGACTGAGGAAGGATGAGTACCATTTAGATCAGCATTATTCAACAGAAATACAATGCAAGCCACAAATGTGAACCACATAGGGAATTTTACATTTTCTAGTAACCACATTAAAAAAAATAAGCAAATATAATGTGACGTTGAATTTGATAGAGGTTGAGAAGAAAGCGTACTTTTTTTTTTGACTGATCTCTTTTTTGATGACTTACAATTTTTGCTGCACTTTGATCAAATAAAGGAAAAATAATCAAGAAAGGTCTGGTCTGATGAAGAAAGGAGGCAAATCTTTGTTTGGTAAATGCTGAGACAGAGCCCCAGTACCCATTACATGGGGTGCAGAAAGGGAAACAGACTGTCTCTCTCTGCATTCAGTTGTTCCCATTGCTTGTACTGAAGGGCACTGTAAGATGATTCACTAGTGAATTGGAAGTACAAGGAGAAGAAGTGAGTTATTAGTACATAGATCTGAAAGTTAAGCTTCACGAAGCTTTGTCTTATAAATATGTCTAAAGTGTAAAAGATTAAATAGAAGTTGGAAGGTTATGTGTTTGTATTATCAGAGAATGGTTCAGATAAAAATACCTGTCAGCTCAAAGTGACATTGAAGATTTTTTAAAAGCATTTAAATCTGCACACACACGCAGCAGCAGCCTCCTTGCACAGTTAAGATTAGAAATCACAATATTTGTGATATTATCCTTGGCACAGTTCTTTTGGTGATAAAATGAATGTCTAGGTTTGTGTAAATTAGGGTTCTCAACAAAAATTTGCATGAATTGAATAGCCAACCTCAACTAAAACTGAAATATTGAGCCGGATAGTGATTCAAATATCTACAAATTGAAATACACTTAGTTGAGCAATGATGGCTACATTTCCAAGTGTAATTGAAAATGAACATGAACAGTATACCTTTACCCACGTGAACAAAGGGTTGACAAAAAATGTTAGGTATTTCCTAAATCAAACTAAAATTTCCAAAAGCTATCTGCCTGTTCAAGGAGAATATGCAAATGCATCATGTTCGAGATTTATTGTAAAAGGTCCTGTGGGATGAAAGGAAATTGAATGCTGAGCCTTCACATGATTTTTTTTCCATGTCTTTTAGTTATTGTCTTATAGGCTTATATAGATTGGGAAATGTAGAAGAAGTATAAACCTATAATAAATAATAATTTAAAAAGAAAAAATTTCCCTGAGTTAGAAGAGAATAATAATAAAGAAATGCTACATTATGACTTTGAATTTTTCCCAATGGCCAATAACTAGAGTGCTAGCTGTTGTGAATGGTATTTTCTTTTTTAAAAATTAAATTAAATCAAATTTATTTTTTACAAAGATGGAGTCTATCTATGCTGCCAAGGCTGGTCTCAAGCTCCTGGGCTCAGGGGATCCTCCTGCCTCAGCAATCCCCACCGTGTTGGGATTACAGGCATGAGCCACTGCACCCGGCCAACATTTTTCTTTAAGTAAACACCCATATGGTACTAAACATCATCCTCTTTCAATAGGTACAATTGAACTGTTCAGTTCATAACAGGTGCAGACACTCTAAGGTACCCCTCTATTTCTGCCAACCCCTAGATTTACTATGGATGAGGTATTTGTGATCAGAAGGTGGCCTCTCTTATTCTATCCCAAGCTCTGGTACAGATGGTATGTCCGTAGTATACAGCATTAGCTTTTATTCATGGAAAACATTTCACTATTCTCACTCAAAATACTTACGGAGCAGCTATTATGGGTCAGGAATCATGCTAGGTGCTAAAGGATACAAAAATGAATAAGATGAAATCTTATACTTGAGAAGCCCACTCTACTTGAGGGTAAAACAGGCCATAGCTACAATATGAGGTAAAAAGTTAATAGCAAAGGACTTCGGAAACATTTTATACCAGTCAGCATCAACCATTGTTCTTACTGGAATGCTTTTAAGTTGGTAGTATCACGTTTCTTCAGTATTCCATTCTACAATCCCATGTATGTTAAGTTGTACTAGTTCAGTGGTCCTCAATCTTTTTGGCACCAGGGACTGGTTTTGTGGATAACAATTTTTCCAGGGATGGGCGGGGGTATGGTTTCGGGGTGATTCAAGTGCATTACATTTATTGTGCACTTTATTCCTGTCATTATTACATGCTTATCATAATGTAGAATCGGTAGGAGCCCTGAGCTTGTTTCATGGAACTAGATGGTCCCATTTGGGGGTGATGGGAGATGGTGACAGATTATCAGGCATTACATTATCAGAAGGAGCCACCTAGATCCCTCACAGTTCACAATAGGGTTCAAGCTCCTATAAGAATCTAATACTGTTGCTGATCCAACTGGAGGCCGAGCTCAGGCAGCAATGCCTGATCACCTCCTGCTGTGAGGGACATTTCCTAACAGGCCAATGATCAGTACTGCCGTCCATGTCCTGAAGGCTGGAGAACCCTGTACTAGTTGGCAACTGAAAGAAGATAGGACTTATAGGAGTTTGTACCCAGATGGGGAGAGGAATAATTTAGAGGCATTAGGCCTCACTGAGTGGAACAGGCTTAGAACAGCTCTGGGTGGCCAAGTGGTGTTTTAAGACGTCTGAGAATTAAGGGGGATGACCAGGCAGGGTATTGAACAGAGGAAGCAGGGAAGTAACTATTCTTAGAATTTTAACCAAGATTGGCCTTGACTTGGTCCTTTCACTTTGTTTTGCTCCCCCATGCTCCTCAAACATAAAGAAAAGCTTAATAAAGTCAGGGAAAAGGTCTTGTAGAGAGCAGTAGCGAAACACTCATTAACATGCATGGGCCAGTGCAATGATGAATAAGCTGTACGTGGGGTCTTTTAGGCTGACTAAGAACCAAGAGGAACCAGGACTCAGCTCATTACTCTGAACATTGATAACTAAAGGCAAATAATGAAGCATTCATCTCAGCTTTCTGGTATTAACTATTCTTTTCAGGATAATCAAATGGTGTTGGTTGATGAGGGAAATGTTTTCTGTGCAGAAAAATTCCGGCTAATAAATGCAGAAGGAATAATAGAATCAGAAAAAAATTATTTTGTAAGCTCTAATAAATTATCTGGGGCAGGTAATAGTCACTGAAATGGTGGTGAAGGCTGGGCACACTGGCTAACGCCTGTAATCCCAGCACTGGGGAGGCCGAAGCAGGCAGACCACCTGAACTCAGGAGTTCAAGACCAGCCTGGCCAACATGGCAAGACTCTGCCTCTACTCAAAATAAAAAAATTAGCTGTGGGTGGTGGTGTATGCCTGTGATTCCAGTTTCTTAGGAGGCTGAAGCAGTAGAATTGCTTGAACCTGGGAGGCAGAGGTTACAGTGAGCCAAGATTATGCCACTGCACTCCAGCCTGAGCCACAGAGCAAGACTCCTTCTCAAAAAAAAAAAAAAAAAAACCAAGAAGCAGCAGAAAGAAATGGTGGTGGAGAACTGAACTCTGATTAATCTCAAGCATTACTAAAAGTGAGAAAACCAAACAAGAGGTGCCTCCTGATATGATGCAGGGTGAAGTACATGGCATCATCCGTGAAGTAAAAATCATGTAAAAATCAAACCTGGCTGGGCACAGTGGTTCATACCTGTAATCCCAGCACTTTGGGAGACTGAGGCAGAAGATTTGCTTGAGCCCAGGAGTTTGAGACCAGCCTAAGAAATATAGGGAGACCCTATCTCTACAAATAATAATAATAAATAGCCAGGCATGGTGGTACATGCCTGTGGTCCCAGCTATTCAGGAGGCTGAGGATCGCCTGAGTCTGGTAGGTTGAGGCTGCAGTGAGCTGAGATTGTACCACTGCACTCCAGTGCTTTGGGTGACAGAGTGAGACCCTGTCTCAAAAAAAAAAAAAAAAAAAAGCGTCTAATTAACATTATTTAGAAATCTAACTTCCAAATCATAGGAAACAGTGCGGATAAAACAAGTTAAACAACATCTGGCAAAGGTGATCAGCCAAGACTAGGGTGGAGGACCTTTTCTGTATTGACTGACTCAGTTTCAAGTTCAGGCAATTCTCCTGCCTCAGCCTCCGAAATAGCAGGGATTACAGGCACGTATCACTATACCTGGCTAATTTTTGTATTCTTAGTAGAGTTGTGGTTTCACCATGTTGGCCAGGCATACTTTTATCTTGATACTGGGGATCGTGATCCTTTGTGGTCTATCACTTAGGATATGGTTTGGCTGTGGTAATTGAGAAATAATACTAGCTTAAACAATAAGGTTTATTTCTCTCCCCAAAATAAGGAGTCTGGAGTTAGGGAATTCAGGGCTGTTCTTGTATCTCTCTGGTCTCCTTCTTCCTGCCTCACCATCTTAACCGCATCTTATCCATTTTGTTTGTGTCAGCTCCAAGAAAGAAGGGAGAAAGGGACCAGGTGCAGTGGCTCCCTTGATGTCAGGAGTTCGAGACCAGCCTGGCCAATATGGTGAAACTCTGTCTCTACTAAAAATACACAACTTAGCCAGATGTGGTGGCTTGTGCCTGTACTCCCAGCTACTTGGGAGGCTGAGGCAAGAGAAATGCTTGAACCTGGGAGGCAGAGGTTGCACTGAGCTGAGATGATGCCACTGCACTCGAGCCTGGGTGGCAGAGTGACACTCCATCTCGGAAAAAAAAAAAAAAAAGGAGAAAGGACAAAAGAACAAAATATTCCTTCCCCCAGCTGAGTCAGTTCTCTCTAGGCAGCCTTCCTAGATGTTACACACAGGAGTTCAATTTATATCTCTGACCACTGAACTGCACTGCTATACCTAAGTCCAAAGGAAGCTGGAACTTCAGCCTTGGAGCTAAGTGCATTGCTAAGCCAAAGAAAAGTGGAGTTCTGATGCTAAGAAGGAAGGGGCATGTGGATTAGGGATTTCTGTCAATAAATAAAACCGACATATAAGAGGAAATTAAAATTACTGTTTAAGTAATTTCATTTTTGAAAAATGCTACAAAGTAGAACATTCTATTAGAGAGACCTAATTTATATTAAATTTATTATTATTTCTTATTTTTGAGAAGGAGTCTCACTCTTTCAACCAGGCTGGAGTGTAATGGTACCATCTTGGCTCACTGCAACTTCTGCCTCTGGGTTTCAAGAGATTCTCCTGCCTCAGCCTCCCCAGTAGCTGGGATTCTAGGTGCATGCCACCACACCCGGCTAATTTTCTATTTTTAGTGCACATGGGGTTTCACCATGTTGGCCAGGCTGGTCTCAAACTCTTGACCTCAGGTGATCCACCCGCTTTGGCCTCCCAAAGGGCTGGGATTACAGGCGTGAGCCATTGTGCCGGGCCTTGTGTTATTTTAAACAATATGCCAGATTCTGTGATTAAAAGGGTTTAAATCTGTTGCATGCACTATTTGAAAGGCTTTTGGGGAAAGCTCACTGGCCCTTGTTAGGGTATACCATTTTATCTGTGTGTTACATCCATCTTCATAACTTTATAGCTTATTATTTTGCTATAAACTCTTGTGTGATTTACTGAAAAATGTGTTGACCCTCCTTTAACTTTACCACTATTCCTTTCTCATCCCATCTCCATAATACCTGTTAGGCCAGAACAATGCCATTTGTAAATCAGAGCTTGTTTAATAGTTGAGTAGCACTGTTATACTTTCTTGTCTAATAAATCATAATTGAAGTTGGCAAACTGGTAATTGTCTGACCTGTGGCTTAGTTTATTGTCCATCTATTTCTTTCCTAGGTCAGTTGTTTCAGGAAAGTGCACACAGATAAGGAAGTCTGTATAGACTTCCAATCTTTGAAATCTTATGGGTAGAGGACTCATTAACCTTATTTTGCAAAACTCCATTCATGATTGGGATAGCTCATAATTTTAATTTATCCAAGTCAGCTTCTATAGAGATAAGTTCCTAGAGAATAGGACTATGCAGAGTTCTCCTGGCCCCAAATGCGACACATGACAACATTATGTTTTTTTGTTTTGCTTTTTTGAGACAGGGTCTCACTTTGTTACCCAGGTTGGAGTACAGTGGCATCATACTGGCTCACTGCAGCCTCAACCACCAGGCTCAAGTGATTCTCCCATCTCAGCCTCCTGAGTAGCTGGGACCACAGGCATGTGCCAACCATGCCCAGATGATTTTTTTTTTGAAAGAAAGAAAAAGAGAGGAAAGAAAGTGAGAGTGAAAGAAAGAAAAAAAAGAATGTAAGAGAGAAAGAGAGAGGAAGAGAAAGAGAGAGAGAGAACGAGATTCTTGTTCTATTGCCCAGGCTAGAATGCAGTCTAAAAATGGGTATTAAAAACCTCTTTTATGCCAATAATTGTACTTAACAATGGAGACAGGAAGGAATAAGAGATGAAAATAACA
>CAUYLG010012460.1:0-12554 GCA_963573385.1 Cacajao melanocephalus | reverse complement strand
TCCTCCCTCAGCTCCCCAAGCTCCCCCCACCCCCGCACCCCGCTCCCCCAGCTCCCATAGCTATCCCAGCATCCCTGGATCCCCCAGTGCCCCTGCTCCCCCAGCTCCCCCTACTCCCCTGCTTCCCCAGCTCTCCACAAGGCCAGACATGCACAAAGAAAAACAGAATCTCTTTCCCTTCTTAAGAACCAAAGTTTTTCCCAATCTGTGTGCAATGAGTCATGAATTAAGAAGCTGAATTAATTCTATATATTCTACTTAGAAAAAAGCTATCAGGCACAGTTTAAAACTTAAAATTTTGCTTTTAGGCTTCCTTCAGGCTCTGTGAATTACCAATTACTCTCAAAAGCCAGAGGAGCTTCTACAGAGACCAACCTCACAGTAGAGAAGGGCAACCAAAGACTCACACCCACCTTGCCCACACTGTACCACACAAAGGACACACACACCTTTCAGGTGGCTGAAAGGGTCAAACACTCTTCTGAAATGCTTACCACATGGAAGGGACCAGGCCAGGGCCATGATGAGATCACCCAAGTAATTGGGATGGCGAACAAAGCCCCACCATCCAGAAACTAGAAGATTTTTTCCCGTCGAAGTATGAATGGTTTTTAAATCTATATAAAAATTAAAGTATATTTTTAATGATGTCGATAAAAAGCGGCATAAAATCTTCATGTAATATATATAATGTAAATAGAAATCAATACTTACGTGCAAGCTTTGGATCACTGGGATTTTTCCGGAATGCATTTTTCTGAGAATTTGCACCTCGGAAGATTACATAACCACAAACTGCAATTTTAAAATATTTTCCCATGTTAATAACTTAGTTATAATCTAATGCCTAATAGCATCTGTAATTTCACTTAAAAATGATTTCTATGCTCTGAGGAAATTTCCAAAGCAGACTCCTAGGCTCAAGAGATCCTCCTGCCTCAGCCTCCCAAAGTGCTGGGATTACAGGCATGAGCCACCATACCTGGCCTGATTCTTAAGCACAACTTAGAAACTCTAAATCCCACTATGTAAAATGATGGTAACCCTTCCAAAATCTATCACACTACTTTCATCATCCACCTAAGGAACACTCTGAAGGCAAAATACAGTTATAACCATCCATGAAAGAGATAAAATCTAAGACAACTTAGATGAAATCAAATGCTAGGTTAGAATCAGCACCAGAACATCCTGCACTTTAAATATATGCTGAATCCCACTGTACTTCCACAAGTTTCTATTATTCAAATTTCAAAATGTCAAAAATCAATGTATCACTGATATTTAAGTATTATATAGTCGGTTCTCAATAAACTAGTAAAAAATAACTATGCCAGGCACGGTGGCTCACACCTGTAATCCCAGCACTTTGGGAGGCTGAGTCAGGTGGAGATCACCTGAGGTCGGGAGTTTGAGACCAGCCTGACCAACATGGAGGAACCCTGTCTCTTCTAAAACTACAAAATTAGCTGAGCATGGTGGCACATGCCTGTAATCCCAGCTACTCAACAGGCTGAGGCAGGAAAATCACTTGAACCCAGGAGACGGAGGTTGCAGTAAGCCAAGATTGCTCCATTGCATCCCAGCCTGGGCAACAAGAGTGAAACTCCATCTCAAAAAAAAAAAAAAAAAAGACATTATGCCGGGCGTGGTGGCTCACACCTGTAATCCCAGCACTTTGGGAGGCCAAGGTGAGCAGATCACAAGGTCAGGAGTTTGAGACCAGCCTGGCCAACATGGTGAAACCCCATCTCTACTAAAAATACAAAAAATTAGCTGGGCATAGTGGTGGGTGCCTGTAATCTCAACTACTCAGAAGGCTGAGGTAGGTGAATCACTTAAACCCAGGAGGCAGAGGTGAGCAGAGATCACGCAATTGCACTCCATCCTGGGTGAGAGAGCAAGACTCTGTCTCAAAAAAAAAAAAAGAAAAATAACTTTACTTCCTGCTTTGATTTGAATGTGTCCTCCAAAGTTCATGTGTTAGAAACTTAATCCTCAGTGCAACAGTGTTGAGAGGTAGTACCTTTAAGAGATAATTAGGTCATGAGGGTTCTGCCCTCATGGGCAGATTAATGTCACTAATAGAGGAGTGGGCTCAGTATCTTGAATGAGTTTGTTATAAAAGCATGTTCAGCCCCTCTTGCCCTCCCCCACTCTCTCTCATCCTTCCACCTTCCACCATGCGATGCTGCAACAGGAGGCCCTTGCCAGATTCCAGCACCATGCTCTTTGATTTCCTGGCCTCCAAAACCATGAGCCAAATAAATTTCATGACAAATTACCCAGTCTCAGCTAGTCTGTTTGAGCAGCACAAAACAGACTAAGACACTCCCCAGTTTTAGCTGAACTATAAAATATACTGTCTTGAATAATAAAATGGATGATATGGACAACCAAACCACTGGTGAAACTAAATCTTAATTTTAACCAATGGTTTGAATTTCTTCTTCTACCACAGATACTAACTAATGTAGCAAAACTATCTATATTTGAAGTTCACTACAAATTTTCCCTGCCCAACCTCTAGTAAAGTGTTTAATGAACAGTGTAAGAACAAAGAAATTTCAACCTGGAGTAAAATTTATAACTGACCCTGGTGGACCTCGGCTGCAGCCAAACTGGACTTCTCAGTCTTTCTCAATTTCATCTCATACTTCCCCACCACACACCTTTGCTTAGGTGTTCCCAGTGCCTGACTTTTGAATCTCCCCATCCCATTTTACCCTCTAAAACTCAGATCAAACACCATATCCTCCAATAAGTTCACACCGACATTCCCCAGAGACAAGTTCTCTCTACGTTGAACATCCATCACCTAAGCTCCTCTTAGTGCTCACTCACACACTTCACAGCAAGGTAGGAATGTCTTATTTCTCCTGTTAGAATGTGAGCTCTATGAAGGCAAGACGAATTTTCCTCCTTTATAAGATGACTACCAGAAAAAGCAGGCACTCAATGGAAAAGATGTATGGTTACTCAAACAAATTCAATCAACTTAAATTTATTAAATTTAAAAACAAGATGGTTCATTTAAAATAATCTGTTTCGAGTACTACTGGGAACCCAAGTGTGAACCATCCATTCTCTTTGCAAAATGCAGACTTTTTATTATCCATCATCAATTACTTCAAATTGAGCTAATGCTGATCACTCAAGATGACATGTTACAAGTATGTAGACATCAGAGCATAAAAGACTCAGTACATAATATTTAATAAATTAAACTGAGACCAAAATTAATACTCACGTTTCAGAACAATCATTAGAGAAGCCATTGGCCAAGATACTTCATTTGGATGACTGACTAAGTAAAAGGCTTGAAAGCTGTAAATAAATGGAACCCACACTAAGTCTCCAAAAGCCAGCATGAATCCAAATCCATCATGGATGATGTCCATGGTCGTCAACACTGCTTCCTATAAGGATAGAGAAAGTGGAAAGGAAGAAAGAGCTTCTATGTTTAAAGTATTCAAATAAAGTACTAGTTTAGTAAAAGGCGAAAAAGTTATGCAATCTGAAGAGAAACCAAAAATTAAAGTACTAGTTTAAAGGCAAATGTATAAAGTGCTGTGGGTGGGTCTGTACCAACATTTTTTTTTAAAGGGGAGAGAGATCTGGTTCCCCTGGCCTGCTAGGTCTTTCCGCCGTCACATCCTCCTATCACATCAGCCTCTTGCTTGTGCTCCTGACATGACAGATCTCTAGTGTTTCCCATGCCCCCATGCCCAGGCCCTCCCCTCTTCTGGTAACCCCTCCTCCAACCTCCACATAGGCCCTGCACCCTGTGCTGCCCTCCTGACCTGCCACTCAGACCTGGGCACTTCTTAGATGTCACCATCCACCAGTAAGCTATAGCAATTGGGTTACTGCACTTGTCTAGTCATTCTCCCAATACACTAAAAGCCTCTAAAAGACAGAGACCATGTGTTTTCACCTTTGCCACCCCAGTACCTAGCACAGTGCCCACCATGAAGAGAAGTGTTCAAAATATGTTTGCCGAAGGAATGGTAAGATCACCAACTCTCTTTGTTTCAATTCCACATGCACCAATCTACTTTCTGATCATAATCTGGCTTTTCATATAGATTTTCCACAGAAGAAATTAAGCTGCCTGGGAACATGGTGAACTGACAGCTTCACTTCTCATGTAAATTAATAAAAGTGCATTACTCCCTGGTGATTTGGTTAGCATGAGCCAGACTGCCTCTGGACCTGGATCCTTTTAGGCCAGACTCCAGAATACAGAGACACTGCCAAGGTCAACACTCTGAAGGTCTGGCCTGAGGGAATCTCTAAACTACCTGGAACCTCAGTACATACCACTAATGCAGAAAAATTAGCTAGTATAAGCTCTGTAGAAGATTCAGTTCCAGGTTAAAGAAAAAGAGTGGTACCTCCAAATAGCATTTTATAGGCCATAGAACAGAAGAACAGATGTCATATGGAACAAAAAAATCAATCTCACAAAATCTAGCTCCTTAGGCTTATACTCTTTAGTTAGCAGAGTTCTTTATTCTCTTTTAAAAAAAATTGACATGTAATAATTGTACATATTTACAGGTACATAGTGATGTTGCAATACATGTAATATATAGTAATCTAATCAAGGTAATTAGCATATCCATCATCTCAAACACATTATTTCTTTATGTTGGGAATATTCAGTATCCCTCTAGCTATTTGAAACTATGTATCACTGTTAACTGTAGTCATCCTCCAGTGGTATAGAATACTAGAAATTAGAACTTACTCCTCCTATCTGGTGGTAATTCTGTATCCTTTAACAAACCTAAATAACAGGAAGATCATCGAAACACCAATATCAAACTTTCAAAGTTGTTCTGACTAAATATTCTCTGTGATTTTGCATAGAAGGCCAAAATTAAAGACTAGCTGGCAGAGGTGGGGGAGATATATAGTACTGATGGCCAAATAATACAATTTTTTAAAATGTCCCAGACTCAAAGGAAAGAGGTCTTCTCTTGAAATGTCAGATTGTCTCAACAGACTGTCATAAAAACTTGTTTTAGAACATTATGATGTACAGCTGCCAAAGTTTTTTTTAACGTGGAAAGAAATTGGAGATGATTACAAAGATAACAGTAAATATGACAAAATACTTGTAAAATAAGCCTGAGGAAGAAATAATTTTTAAAAGGAATATGCTGGTTGAAACAGAGAAAAGAAACATTTACCAGTCTTCAACTAGTAGAAAGACTAATCAATATATGAAAAAAGACAGGAGATGGAAACTTAGCCTTATTTCAACTGGTTTCCTCAATGCATCTTGATTTTCTGATTTTACATTCATCTGATTAGAGCTAGTCTTTGTATTTTAAAATACATCTCCCCCATTATTTAAAAACTAGGTGACTCTTGACAATCCAAGAAACACCATTCTAATTTGGTAATAATCCATCCATTTTCATGTGATACCATAATTAACACCACCCACAAAAACGAAACCAAGATCCACCAATCTTAAATATTTAATATTAAAAACAAGAGCAGCTGATAAACACCAAAGCACTCCAAAATGCCTAGAAGCTTCCCACCTGCCAGCACTCCCTCATCAGTTCAGTGCTTTGCATGGCCAGCTTATGTCCTCTTTACAAGCAGCCTCGGAGGTAGACTGTGCTCCCCTCACTTTGTGTGCAAGAAGCCGAGGCTCTGACAGGTCACTCACCCAAGCAAAGCCATCTGACAACAAGGCTTTGGCTCTTAAAATTAATTACCTCGTTCCAGAGAGCATCCACCACATAGAGAAGCTGGAAACTGTTAACCAAAATCATGGCCAAGGATGGAACAGCGCGGCTCTGTATTTTCATTTCAGCCAAAAGCATCACCAAGTTAATAACCACCTGAAACAAAAGGGGAAAGTATATAGCCTCAAAGCACCTCCCCAGAGACCTTAGCACTACAAAGGCAAGAGTGAGCTTCACAGCTGAGACACCTGGCAGACACCACCTTAACACCTACCCGCCACCAGTAATAAGACATCTCAGCACCACGGTCCCCAGGCCCAATGCACCAAGAAGGACGCAGTTATCATTTCTGTGTTCCTGCCACAGTGCATAACTTCACCCCAATCAAAGAGAACACTGGAATGACCCAAACTAAGAGATACTCTTAAAAATAACCAACCAGTACTTTCCCAAAAGTATCAAGGTCATGACAGACAAGGAAAGCCTAAACAACTATTACAGACTAGAGAAGACGAAGAAGAAATAACAACTAAATGCATCGTGGAGTCCTGTCGAGGTTCCTGGAACAGAAAAAGGCCAACAGCAGAAAAACTGGTGAACTCTACTGAGGCCTGTGGACTTGGTGACTAATGCTGTCGCTATGTTAATCTCCTGTTCTTCATCATTACACTAATGGTTTCCTCTGAAGGTAACACTGTGACAAGTAGGGTGAAGGTTGGAAGGGAACTCTTTGCTCTGTATCTGCAACTCCAAGCCTAAAACTAGGTAAAAATAAGGCTTTAAAAAGGAGGAAAATGCATTTTTTCTTACATGAATTCATCCACACTATCACTTTCCTACATAAATATAAACTGATAAAAATAAAGCAAAGAAACATTATTTAATTTGTTATAACCTGTAACAGGCATCTTAAACCTCTGGAAAATATTTACAATAAGAAAATATTTTGATAGATTTATAGAAAGCCATGATTATCCCTAAAAATATACCACCCAATGCTTATTTTTAAATGGTCTACATTTCCTTCTAGCAATTAATTAGACCTACTGAATTGAAATTTAGAAAGAAAAAAAGACATACCCATCCAATCAATCCAGGGCGCAATTCACAAAAGTATTTGAGATCAAAAGTACCAATTCGAGGGTTTAATTCACGGCCAATGAAGAAATCATAAACAGCATTTCCTGAAAAGGGAAAAGTATTTACCGAAAGTGTTCCAAACCCAGTCAGGAGGCTTTAAAACAGCACTGCTGCCCACTATCTAGGCTCACAGTTCAACTGCCTGCAAGAGCCTGAGCAGAGCTCTGGTTGTGAGGTAGACAGGACGGCAAAGACTAAGGGAGCCAGGAGATGCCTGTCCAACTGAAAGGGCAGTTGCTACAGCCTTTGGGGAGCCCAGGGCCCCAGATCTCCCAGGTTTAAAAAGTTAACCAAAATCATGAGGGCCCCCCCAAAGGACTTTACACTCACAAATTTTTTTAAATAGGCAACATATTTTTACATTTAAATACTTTAGGTCAGAATCAACCAATCTGTAACCTCTCTTGTTTCCTTTGTTTGTTTTGTTTTCTTAGAGGGAACCTCGCTCTGTCACCCAGGCTGAAGTGCAGTGGTGTAATCTCAACTCACTGCAACCTCAACCTCCCGCATTCAAGCAATTCTCCTGCCTCAGCCTCCCAGGTAGCTGGGATTACAGGTGTGCAGCACCACGCCCAGTTGATTTTTGTATTTTTAGTAGAGACGGGGTTTTGTCACATTGGCAGGCTGGTCTCGAACTCCTGACCTCAGGTGAGCCACCCGCCTCAGCCTCTCAAAATGCTGGGATTACAGGTGTGAACCACCTCGCCTGGCCAGAAACCTCTGTTGTTTTATTTTTTTGTTTTTTAAAGAGTGTTTACTACTTTGGACAAAGAAATAATATTTGTCATAAGTCAAAATGCCTGTAAGTTTACTAAACGTCTTACTGTCATCAAGCAACTGCAAAAAAAGAAATAAGTGTAAAAGAAAAACAAAAACATTTTCTTCCTTTAAATTCATTTCTCTTTAACTTTTTTCTTCATCCTTTCATTTTTTCTTATTTCTCTTCATTTCCCATAAAATGAAGTTAGAAAAAAAGCCATCTACTCAAATCTGGAAATGGCTGCTGGAGGGCTCTGGGACGCATTCATCCAACACACGATTTATCACTGCTCACCAGAGCTGGCAGGTGACAGGTCTTTCCGGGGTGCTTTCAAAGAGCGCATGTAGAGATACACACTCAAGACCACACAAAACACAGTGGCCGCAAGTGCAAACTGAAGAAAATGTCTGTACACATAATGAAACTCTACGCCCTGGAAGAGACATGTTCCGATGACTGCAGATGTCAGGATAAAAGCATAGAATCCTTTTAAAAAAAAAAAAGAAGGGGAAAATTAACGTTAACCCAAGGCTCACAGGACTTAACACCACTATGAAACAATGCAATGTTCATTTTTAAAGTCTTAATTTCATTATTCCGACTAAATACACACAAATATGCAAATAAGCCATGTACTAAGGTGTCATCTTCAATATACATACCATTATCTCTCATAGAACTTTCCAAATAGTTTAATATATTGATTCTTTGTCAGTTCACATGGTCTTTATTTGCTTTTAATTAAGGGAAAACTGACAAGAAGTACAACCTGAAAATTCCCAATCCAAACTCTCAGGCACAAAGTCAAATGGCTAATTATTAACAGAGCTAAGCCAAACACACATTACCTAAGGGGAGGGTATTATGCACCCACCAGGTCAAGCAGTGAGCTAGGTTGATAGTTACAATATTATAAATATTTATGCTTGAACCAATTTGTCAATAATGATTTCAAAAGATTCTAGTAATACTCTGTCATCCAGAACAGAGATCTTAAGATGCCACCCCTGCAGAGAAGAGGCCACAACACAAATGCCAGAGGCCAGGCAGGGAACTTTGAGTACCGTGGGGCAGGGACAGCAAGTGGGGATATTCACGTGCAATGCCAAGTTAAAATGCGCCCACCCTGTGAGGCTCCACAGAACTCTCGCTCCGGACTAGTCCTGCTGCCACACAGAGAGGCTCATTGGACGATCCAATTTTTTCTTTTGGCTAAAGAAATAGTTTTGCTTTCAAGGGAGCTGAGTGCCTGAAAGAGCTGTGCTCCTAAAAAGTCGTCAAATCACATCTGGATAAGTGGTCAAATGCAAAAAAGAGGTAGCTGTTATTTATATAAGAATTCTAAAACCAAACCTTTCATAAAGTAAAATAGTTGTCTCAAATCTATTATCTGATCCACATTTTCCACAAATACTCCAAACAGTAACTTTTCATTTTAAATTCTGACTTTTAAAAATATTCATTTACCTTTCATAAAATGGATAATTAAAAAAAAAAAAAAAAAAAGAATGGTTAGATAAACCAGTCTTTTGCTCTCTAGCCTATGTGTATTAAAAATAATCATCCAAAATGTCTTAGGAATCTTAGTTAATAATGGTAAAATCTCATGAAAAGAAATCTCAATACTTGAACCAGAGTAATTAGATGAGGAAATTTTTAAAAAGGATCAAGCAACTTGGCCAGCCACTCCCCCACCGGCTCCAAGAGCTCCATGTCCAAGTACTGTACTCAGTCTCTGAATGCACCACACCCCTCAGAGCCAAGTGAAACTGTAACACAAGACAACTGAGAAAAGAATCAGTGTGGCAGGGCGAAGTGGCTCAAACCTGTAATCCCAGCACTTTGGGAGGCTGAGGCAAGCAGATCACAAGGTCAGGAGTTCAAGACCAGCCTAACCAACATGGAGAAACCCCGTCTCTACTAAAATACAAAAATTAGCCGGGTGTAGTGGCTCATGCCTGTAATCCCAGTAGGCTGAGGCACTCCAGCTGGGGCAAAAGAGCAAAACTCTGTTTCAAAAAAAAAAAAAAGAAAAAGAAAAGAGAAAAGAAGAGAAAGGGAAAGAAAAAGGAAAGGAAAAGAATTGGTGCCTACAGAGAAACACACAAAACACTGAAATCAAAAGGACAAGACAGCAAAGTCAACAACCCACCTCGCCCCAGACTCACCTTCACCAGTGTGGCAAAGTGAACCACGAGAGGGAGGGAGGGTGCCAAAGGTTCTAAAACTTGCTCCGTCAGCAAAGAATTTGATAAAAGCAACAAAAAGTCTGACAGTACCAATAACAAATATTAAGCACCCACCAGGGGTCAGGCACTGGAGCTAGGTGAGATACCTCATCACACGACTGGCACTAAAAGGCAGAAGGTATTTAAATTATCTTTGGCTTCCCTTTTGGAACCCAGCAGACTGACTGCAGACAGAGTAGATGCTGGAAGTCTCTAAACAAAGTATCCAAAGTTAGAAAATGAAAGACTGAAAGGATAAAAAGTTCAAGCATTAAAATATATAACAAGAAAAGTAAAACACTCTACTCCATCTCGTCAAATGGAAAATCATTCAAAGATGACTATAAAATAGATCTGTACTTTGCCAAAATCTTCAGATGGCAAAGCTGGACTGATGCACTCAGCACATACTCTTACAGTGAGAGGGGCTGGACCCAGAGGAGGCAAGGTCTACCCACTTCTTGAGCTGCCCAGCTAGCCACAACTCATCTATCCAGCACTCACATATGAATAAGCACCCACTCTATGCCCATTTTCCAGGCATGAAGGGCATCACAATGAACACAGCCAAGTCCCAGCCCATGAAGTTACATTCTAGTGGAGAGACCCAAATGAAGAAATAAATACACTGATATTGGGAGGCACAAATAGCAGACAGAAAAAAAAGAGCAGGGGAGAGAAAGGGACTTGAAGGCTTCTCTCAGCAGAGATGAGACAGGTGAAGATGCAGGTGTCAGACATTTAGGGTAAGTCTTCCAGGCAAAGGCCCAGGAAAAGTGTGTGACGAATACTCAAGGGACAGCCCAGAGGACATGAGCAAGGACAGGAGCAGCTCACACAGCGAGTAGCATGAGCCTGAATCCGTGTAACACCTCAGGGTGATAAAATCCAAGACAAGTGCAATTATTTCTAACGGTGATGAATACTATTAAGAAAATAAAACTGGAGAGTGGACAAGAGTGACCAAGAGGCTCTGTTACTTTACATGGCATAATTTATACATGTCATCTATAAGTATGAACAGTTGCCCTTCTGACTACTAAGAGATAATTTACTACTTACTGCACTGGTCTAATCAGCTTTAACAAAGAGTGCAACACTTAGAAGTTTAAGCTATCAAATCATCAATTTGAATCTTAAAAAAAGAAAATCACCATTTAATCTATACTTGAGTCTTCTTCCATCAATAAGAGGCGTTCCTTCTACAACCTTAAAAGGAAAAAAAAATTTACAAATTTACAAAGCACATCATCATCATATAAATACACACACACACATATACATATATATATCTAATAGTACTTAATTTTCAACATGCCCAAGAAGGAAGGTATCTTGTAATAAGGAAATTTAGTAACATTTCAAAAACCTTAATGGCAAGCCCTTTGATGAAGCAATTCCACCTTCAGGAATTTATCTTAAATACAAATCCAGTAATGACTTCCTAGGGTAGGACCAAGCAACTGCAACAGCCATGCTCCCCACGACACTCCCACGTACCACCTCAAGACTAAATGTGCTTAAATACCTTTATATTTAGTGGATCCCCAGCCCAAACATCTACCAATGCTGCCCACTGCTTACAAAAGAACAGTATGATTCCACTGTCTGCCATTTGTGAAGTCCTTTTCTTTTTTTCTTTTTTTTGCAGAGACAAGTAAACATTTATTTTTGTACCTTTCCTCCTACGTGTATTTCAAGTCTTTCTCACAAAGCCCCGGTAATCTCCAGATTCAATTATGTCCCTGGGCTTGTCCACTGCTGCAGGAGTCTTAGGGAGCATTGTACAAATGCTAGAGTTACTCAATTAACAACATTAAACCGTAGGATAAGAGATGCAGCAAAGCAGGACTCCTTCCTCCATGGAATGTGCTGATTTCAGACGAGGCAGCAGCCAATGTAGAAAACGCTGGAATTTTTCCTTGGAACTGGACTGTGATGAGAGGTGCTTGCCATGAACATAAGCTACTGCTTTTTTCTTTTTTCTTTTGAGACAGAATTTCGCTCTTGTTGCCTAGGCTAGAGTGCAATGGCGCGATCTTGGCTCACCGCAACCTCTGCTTCCCGGGTTCAAGCGATTCCGAGTAGCTGGGATTACAGGCATGGGCCACGACGCCCCGCTAATTTTCGTATTTTCAGTAGAGACAGAGTTTCGCCATGTTGGTCAGGCCGGTCTCAAACTCCTGACCTTAGGTGATCCGCCCTCCTGAGCCTCCCAAAGTACTGGGATTACAGGCATGAGCCACTGCGCCTGGCCACCTACTATCTTTTCTTTGACCCTTCCTTTCCAGTTTTTAAAGATAAAGCAGGAAATAATCTTCTCTGAAGATACTTGATACAAATTCCCCAAACCCAAAAACACATGCTTCCACTTCACTGATAAAAATTTATTGCAGTTTGGCACCTGGTTCTAGTTCAGCTGGCGGATGAGCTGACTGATGCGTTCGCCCCGATAGCCAGGTGTGCCCAGCTCCTTGAGGAAGCCCACTCTATTTTTGGTAGCATGGCGGGCTACTGAGAGGTGGAAAGGGCGCAAGAACCATGAGATCTCTTGGAAATGCTTCCCCGGAAAGGCAATTTCATGAATGAGGTCTTCCAAGCAAATGACACCAAACTTCCCCAGGTGCTCCTCAATCACAGTGTTGTCTGTCAGAGGGATGGTCTTATTCTTGACCCTGGCTTGTCCACGTTTCAAAATGAGTTCCCGGACAGACTTCA
>CAUYLG010012459.1:0-26760 GCA_963573385.1 Cacajao melanocephalus | reverse complement strand
TGACATGGATGTGGCCAAGGTCGACACCCTGATTCGGCCTGATGGAGAGAGGAAGGCATGAGTTCGACTGGCTCCTGATTACGATGCTTTGGATGTTGCCAACAAAATTGGGATCATCTAAACTGAGTCCAGCTGGCTAATGCTAAATATATGTGTATCTTTTCACCATAAAAAAAAAAATTTATTTAAAAAAAAAAATTTTTTTAAGAGATAGGGAGACGGGAAAGGGAGCCCTGTATGAGGGAGTGTTACAGTGTCGCCTAGATTAGCCTGAACCTCCAGGCTGAGGGATCCTCCCGCCGCTGCTTCCTGAGTATCTGACACCTCAGGCTCCTGCCCCTGCGCCCCCCTCCCAGGCTGTGGCCCTAGGGAAGGCTCTGAAGCTGAGTACAGGGTGGACTCTGAGTGAATGGAGAACAGAAAGGGAGAGGATTTCTGTTCTGTGGGTCGTCAGCATGAAATCCTACGTTCCGCCCAGGCAGGGCTTTGCATTTCACTTTCTAGTTTGCATCCCCGTTCCAGACAATTCTAGGGCTTTTGAATCATGCCTCAGGCTTCCTGGCCAGTCTCGCCTCTAAAACTCCAAAATAGAGACCCTGGAAGCACCGGTAGGGTCAGGCCCCGCCCTCTGCTGTTTCGGAAGGGCAAGGTCTCTGCGCCCCACGCCCCGCCCCTACCTCGCTCGGGCCCCGCCCACCTCCCCCGCCCACCTTCCCCGCGGGTCCCACCCAGGCCTGGCTTGTGTCCTCGGCGCAGATTCTGGCAAACCCGGAATCCGATCGCATGGAGTGAAGGCCCGACCGCGGCGCGTTAGTTTCGCTCTGTCTTGTATGAAGTCTGCAATTCCCAGGTCCCCGGCGCTTCTGTACCTGGGATGTAAGGTCCCCACAAACCTGGAAATTCTCACCCACCTTCCTTCACCCAGAGCCCATTGAGACTTCTCCGTGAGAGTCTGGGAGTCAATTCCTTTTGGGTTGAAAGTCGCCCCGAGGCTGATCCCGTCCCTGGTCTTTCTGTCATAGGGCAGTATGTATACTTTCCATCACGTAGTTTTCCAGCTCAAAACCTTCTTCTGACTCCTCCCACCCCGCGCTTTTTAAAGTCCTTACCTGAGAGGTGGATTCCCGCCCTGGGCCCCTCCCACCCTCGCCCTTGTCAGCCCGGGAGCACAAGGCGGTGGCCCCAGTCCACGGAAGGTCGTGTCCTCTGCCTTGTCCTGGGATCCAGCAAACCCCACCCTTCTCTTAAGGCCCCTTCGCCCCCTCCCTCCCTCCTCATGCCGGGCCCTGCTGCTCTCCAGGTCTCCCATTCGCAGTCACCATTTTCCCTGAGCCCGCGTTAGAGAGGTGACGGGGCCTGTCCTGTGACACGGGGTGTTCTTGCCTACCCAGCTCCAGCCCCTAGAAAATGAGCTTCTCTGGGATGCAGGCATCCTACTCCAAACCCTCCTGTGACTGTGTGGGCCAAAGGGATCAGGAGACAGAGCAGTAGAAAACCTGAGAGAGAAAAGAAGAGACCCATCTTTGCCAAAGAAAAAAAGAAATTCACCGGGCACGGTGGTGCGCACTTGTACTCCCAGCTACTCTGGAGGCCGAGGCAAGAGATGAGCCTAGGAGATCCAGGCTGCAGTGAGCCAAGATCATGCCACTGCACTCCAGCCTGGTCAACAGAGCCAGATCCTGTCTCAAAAGACAAAAAGGGGTGGGGGACTTTGGGTTCAGATTAGTAAGTTCATTGGATATAATTAGTTGTGACATGTTGACATCTGTGTATATAATTTAATTACTTAAAACTTGTTTAAATTGTACAGATGAGATTAAGAATTTAAAATTTTCTATCTATAAGACGTGCATACTGTAAATCTTGGTATCATAGATTAGCTTCCACTTGGAATCCCTATTCAGCCAGTAGGCAGTGACATTCAGTTCTGGACGGCAGGCGGGGACCAGGGAGAAGTGGAGAAAGGTCCCCGAGAGGACAGGGTCTAAACAAGTGCGGGGACAAGAGGGTGGAGACTGCTTTGTGGGCGGGGCCTGGTTAGAGGGTTGGGGCGGGGCCTGGAATGGGACTGGGGAGGGGCAAAAAGAAAGAGGCTGCCTGGGAACCGGGTCAGACGTGGGACGCGCGGGGCCAGAGGGTGACTGGCTTCTCGGAGGGTGTTGTTCTGAAGGGCGGGTTCTGGAGGGGGCGGCTCTGGGCTCTCCTCAGCTATGCCCAGGATGTCGCCTGCTGTCATCTTCTTGCCCTCCAGGACTTGATCCTCTGGGTTCTGATTGGTGTGTTACTTCTTCTTTTTTTTTTTTTTTTTAAGATGGGGTTTCACCATGACGGCCAGGCTGGTCTTGAACTCCTGACCTCAGGTGATGCACCCACCTCGGCCTCCCAAAGTGCTAGGATTACAGGCGTGAGCCACCGCGCCCGGCCTTGGTGTGTTACTTCTGATGTGCCGTGATATTACCCCTAATATCACAGGGATGCTTCCTGTCCGTTTTAATACTTCAAACAATCAATTTTTGCAGTGGACCACCTATACTGAATGCTGAATCGTTTTTTCTCTTAAGTTGAAAATGGTTTTAATGCAAAGCGCCTTTTTTTGAGCAAGTAATGTCCCGCGTCCCGCAGGCAGAGCGAGCCCCCCTTGTCTGGGGCAGGGCGGAAGAGAGAAGAAAGGATCTCGGTGGAGTGGGGTGCTGGTTGCAGGGGGGACTGACAATTAGAAAGGCTTATTAAACTAAGCAAGGTCCTGGGTTGTTAAGTGGTTAATGGAAACTGAAAGGTGACTTACAAAATTGCCTATTACACACAGGAGGTAAAGGACAATTTTATATTTCAAGAAATAAAGTCAGGGCCCAGAGAGGTGGCTCACACCTGTAATCCCAGCATGAACAACAACTGGGATTACTGAAAAGGGCAATATGGCAATAGGCGGAGGCCAAGGAGGATCGCTTGAGCCC
Organism: Cacajao melanocephalus; assembly: GCA_963573385.1. Classification (NCBI taxonomy): domain Eukaryota; kingdom Metazoa; phylum Chordata; class Mammalia; order Primates; family Pitheciidae; genus Cacajao; species Cacajao melanocephalus. The sequence continues at coordinate 23,806 of CAUYLG010012459.1, read as the reverse complement.
AGGAGTTCAAGATCAGCCTGGGCAACATAGTGAGACCTCGTCTCTACTAAAAATCAAAAAGTCAGCCAGGTATGGTGGTGCACGCCTGTGGTACCAGCTGCTCGGGGAACTGAGGTGGGAGGATCACTTGAGACCCGGAGCTGGAGGCTGCATTGAACCCTGATTTTGCCACCACGCTGCAGCCTGGGTGACAGAGCTTGTCTCTGTCTCAAACAAGCAAACAAATGAGAGATATTATTTCTCCTTTGAAAATAAAGGAAGAGTGGCTGGGCGCGGTGGCTTACTTCTGTAATCCCAGCACTTTGGGAGGCTGAGGCAGGTGGATCACCTGAAGTCAGGAGTTCAAGACCAACCTGGGCAACATGGTGAAACCGTGTCTCTAAAAACAGAAAATAAAGGAAGAAAATTTCTTTCCTTTCGTCTCTTTTCTTAGGACATTTATTTAGAAAATTTGTAAATGCAGGTCAGGAGTGGTTGCTCACACCTATAATCCCAGCGTTTTGGGAGGCCGAAGGGGGCGAATTACCTGAGGTCGGGAGTTTGAGACCAGCCTGACCAACATGAAGAAACTCTGTCTCTACTAAAAATAAAAAAAAATAAAAATTAGCCGGGAGTGGTGGCGAATGCCTGTAATTACAGCTACTGAGAAGCCTGAGGCAGGAGAATCACTTGAACCTGGGAGGCAGAGATTGCAGTGAGCCAAGATCATACCAATGCACTCCAGCCTGGGCAACAGGAGCAAAACTCTGTCTCAAAAAAAAAAAAAAGAAAGAAAGAAAAGGAAAAGGAAAGAAAACTTGTAAATGCAGTTAAATGCAGTTTCTCTGTCTTATGAGGTTTTTTTTTTTTCTTTTTTGAGACAGTTTCGCTTTTGTTACCCAGGCTGGAGTGCACTGGCGCGATCTTGGCTCACTGCAACCTCTGTATCCCGGGTTCAAGAGATTCTCCTGTCTCAACCTCCTGAGTAGCTGGTATTACAAGTATCCATCACCACGCCTGGCTAATTTTGTATTTTTACTAGAGACGGGGTTTCTATTGGTCAGGTTGGTCTGGAACTCTGGACCTCAGGCGATCTGCCTGTCTCGGCCTCCCAAAGTACTAGCATTACAGGCGTGATTCACCGCGCCCGGCCTGAAGTAATATTTATTAGAAAGTAACTATACTGGCCGGTTGCGGTGGCTTTTCTCTTTAATCCCAGTATTTCGGGAGGCGGAGGCAGGTAGATCAGGAGGTCAAGAGTTGACGACCAGCCCGGCCAAGATGGTGAAACCCCATCTCTACTAAAAATACAAAAAATTAGCTGAGCTTGGTGGTGGGCACCTATAATTTCAGCCACTCCTCGGGAGGCTTAGGCAGATAATTGCTTGAACCAGGCAGGCAGAGGTTGCAGTGAGCCGAGATCGCGACAGTGCGCTCCTGCACTCCAGTCTGGGCGACAGAGTGAAACTCTGTCTTTAAAAAAAAAAAAAAAATACACTTTTTTTTTTCAGCTTAATGACTCAGGGATGCATTTCTGAAAGACTTGGGAGATCTCTTTGAAAGGCAAACGACAAGAAAGGTAGTACCTGTATCTCAGTAGGAAGTTAAATAATTCAAACATCAAATAATTCCAATTTAATGCTATGGAACTTTAAATAATTCTGAGCCTTGAGAGGAATGTGTTTATGCAACCTGAGTCCAGTGATGTGCAGGCACAACTTCTAAGAGTTTTCCTGTAAATAATTAGGGAGACTAAGCAGCCTTAGAGATAAGAACTCCTGGGATCATTGTCTTTTCTTATGGAGTGATAAAATAACCTTCTTTAAAGTGTATCAATTTGTCACCAATCATGTTGCTGCAACCTATGCACTGGTGTTTAATAGAAAATGTGGTGATTCTGCTAAAGCTTCTCTGTCTTTCCCTATGCCTGTGAAATCTTAATGTCTCTGCTGTGGAACGCTGATCCCATTCATTTGGAGTTGATGTTTCCAGGTGGCTATCTTCAAGCTTAGTGTTCACATAAACTCTATACTTAATCATATATTTTAAATTTTATTATGTACTGCTGGTATGTTTCTGTTGGATTGTAGGAGCCTCACCAGAGATGGCACCTGTCGCCATGTTGTGAAACTCACACTTGTCAAAAATACATGGGTTAAAGTTTTCCCCCTCCCTCTGGATGAAGCTAATGAGCTGACACGGATGGTCACCTCTGTTACCAAGTACAACCAGGATGAACATGTGTGACCAAGGGTTTGTCAAGTCCTGAGGACTGATCAGTGTATATCTGGATAACGTGTACTTAATGCATTGTGTAGAACAGTGAAGTTTCTCTCTTTTCAACCTTTTAGCTATTTGTCTCTATTTCCCATCACATTCTGGTCTAAGGCTTATTTATTTATTTTGTTTTTTATTTTTTGAGACAGAATTTCGCTCTGTCGCCCAGGCTGGAGTGCAAAGGCACAATCTCAGCTCACTGCAACCTCTGCCTCCTGGGCTCAAGTGATTCTTCTGCCTCAGCCTCTGGAGTAGCTGGGATTACAAGCGCCCACCACCTTGCCCAGCTAATTTTTTTTGGCATTTTTAGCAGAGACGTGGTTTCAGCAGATTAGCCAGGCTGATCTCAACTCCTGACCTCAGGTGATCCACCAGCCTGAGCCTCCCAAAATGCTGGGATTACAGGTGTGAGCCACTGTGCCCAGCTAGGTTTATTTATTAATAAAATGGTTTTTATTTCTCTATTATCCTCTTGAGATGAATTATCGTTTGGGAAAATTTTGTTTTGTTTTGTTTTCAATAATATTTTCTCAACATTTAAAAAGTAAAGTAAACAGTATTTCTGGGACCAGGCACGTTGGCTCACCACTGTAATTCCAGCACTTTGGGAGGCCCACGTGGGTGGATCACTTGAAGTCAGGAGTTCGAGTTCATCCTGGCCAACATGGTGAAAACCCGTCTCTACCAAAAATTCAAAAATTAGCCGGTCATAGTGGCGCGAGCCTGTAATGGGAGCAACTCTGGAGGATGAGGCAGGAGAATTGCTTCAATCCAGGAGGCAGAAACTGCAGTGAGCTGAGCTCTCACCACTGCACTCCAGCGTGGGCGACAGAGAAATGCTCTGTCTCAAAAAGAAAGAAAGAGAAAAAAAAAAGTAAATAATAAAAAGAGAGTAATAGATCTCTTCCAAAAATGTGCTGAGACAACTACCTGGATATCCACATGGAAAATAATAATGTTGGATCCCTATGTCACGCCATTAAACTTTTTATTTTAAATAGTTTTAAATAGCCGGGCGCGGTGTCTCACGCCTGTAATCCCAGCACTTTGGGAGGCCGACGCTGGCGGATCACGAGGTCAGGAGTTCGAGACCAGCCTGGCCAACATGGTGAAACCCCGTCTCTACTAAAAGTACAAAAATTAGCCAGGTGTTGTGGCGGGAGCCTGTAATCCCAGCTACTCGGAGGAGCTGACTCAGGAGAAACACTTTCTCCTGGCAGGCGGCGGTTGCAGTGATCCGAAGAGATCGGGCACTGCACTTCAGCCTTGGAGTGAAAATTCATATTAAAAGTGAGAGAGAGAAACAGAGAGAGAGAGAGAGCGAGCTAGCAGGAAGGGATCCCTGCAGGAGGGGATGTTACTTTGTCTCTCAGGCTGGCCTGGACCTTCAGGCTCAGCGATCCTCCTGCAGCTGCTTCCTGAGCAGCTGGGACCTCAGACTCCCACCCCTGCGCTTGCATCCGTGCCGCGTTTAAGCATCAGGCGATGACCTCACTCCTCCCTGGCCAGAGCACTCCGTCCCGCATCCCAGGCGGTGGCCCTAAGGAAGTCTCTGAATCTGAGCACAGGGTGGACTCTCCCTCCTGTGTAAATGAAGAGTAGAAAGGGAGAAAATTTCTATTCTGTTCTGTGAGTCATCAGCATGAAAACATACATTCCGCCCAGGCAGGGCTTTGCATTTCACAGTCTAGTTTGCATCCCCGTTCCGGACAATTCCAGGGCTTTTGACACTTGCCTCAGCCTTCCTGGCCAGTTTCGCCTCCAAACCCCGAAAAACAGAGGCGCAGGGAGCCAGGCTATGAAACACACAGGTCCCGCCCCGCCCGGCCCTCTGCCAGTTCAAAAGGGCAAGGTCTCTCCGCCTGGCGCCCCGCCCCTACCTCTCCCAGACCCCGCCCACCTCGCAGCGGGTCCCGCCCAGGCTTGGCTTCTGTCTTGCGCGCGCAGATTCCCGCAAACCCAGAAGCGGATCGCGTGGAGTGAAGATCACACCGCAGCGCGTGAGTTTGCTCTGTCTTGTATGAAGTCTGCGATTCCCAGATCCCCGGCGCTTCAGTACCTGGGACGTGGGGTCCCCACAGACCTGGAAGTTTTCGATCATCTTTCTTCACTCAGAGCAAATTGAGACGTCCCCGTGAGACTCCGGGGGTCACTTCCTTTTAGGTGGAAAGTCTCCCCAAGGCTGGTCCCGTCCCGGGTCTTTCTGCTATAGGGCAATGCATACACTTCCTATCGCGTAGTTTTGGTCAAGCGCGTCGCTCCCGTAAAAAGACCACTAGGAAGGCTTTGTGTGGGCAATGAGGACGTTTTATTTCGTGCTTGGGTGCATGCGGGCCAAGTCTGAGAAAGAAGTCAGGCCAGGGGAGCAGGAAAGGGGGCTGTTTTTTTGTTTTGTTTTGTTTTGAGAAGGAGTCTTGCTCTGTGGCCCAGGCTGGAGTGCAGTGGCGCCATCTCGGCTCTCTGCAGCCTTCACCTCCCAGGTTCAAGCCATTCTCCTCCTTAGCCTCCTGAGTAGTTGGGATTAGAGGCATCCGCAACCACGCCCAGCTATTTTTTGTATTTTTAGTAGAGATGGGGTTTCACCATGCTGGTCAGGCTGGTCTTGCTCATGATCCACCTGCCTCAGCTTCCCAAAGTGCTGGGATTACAGGCATGCGCCACCACGCCTGGCCTAGGGGACTGGTTATATAGGTTGGTACAAATGGTCAGTTAAAGGTGGTCATTTATATTAGGGAGGGGAAGGGCGTCACGGGATGCATTTAAGGGTGAGGGTTATTGGTTGCAAGCAGACAGGTGGATGTGGTAAATTACATAGTTATAGGGGTGGGAGTCTTGGGAAACCTAATGTCTAGCGGGGAAATTTTCGCAAAGCTGAGCAGGAACAAGGGTTGAACTTCGAAGGGTGAGAGCAGTTGAAGCAGGAACTAGTTGTTTCACTTCTCTTTGTGGCCACCCGGTTACTTCAGACTGTGGCTCCTGGAGACCATCCAGAGGTGCATGTGCAGGTCTCCAAGGCTATAATGGCCAGGCGTGGACTTGGAGGCCTAACATTCCCATCTTCTTATGTATGTATAAATAAAAAAGTTAGAGAAGGGAGCAGGGGCAGTGTTTCTCAAGGCCTCTTCAAGCGTGATGGGGGCTGTACAGACAACTAAAAGAAAAGTCTGATTTTTGTAGTTTTGTAAGTGTTTAGTTAAGTCTTTGGGCGCCTTTTTATGTATTTAGCAAAGTGCCAGTTAGCATATTTTTGAGCCTGAAATTGTCATAATAGGATGAAATCTCTAAAAATAGCCTTTAAAAGCATAATAGCTTTAAGGTGGATGGTGATGAAGCCTTGGGCCAATGTAGGAGGCGGGTGGTCCCAGAAGACTCGGATGAGAAGGAGTATGTGCAGGTTTCGGAGAGGTGTCACGCTGCATCATGACATCAACGAGGCATTGCCTAGAATTCATGAGTGATGGGTGGTGTTTCTGGTTGACCCTAGAAGGGTAAAGCCTATAAAACAGGGCTGGGGATAAGACAGGCAAATGAATGGGGAGGGTTGGGAAGGCATCCTGTCTGAAGCGGCTGAGAGGTTCTGGGACAGGGTGTGATATTGTGGGGTGGTTAAAAGTAGCATTTGCCATTTAGAGTGATTAGTGATGGCCTGGATATGGTTTTGTAGGAATTGAGAGACTAATCAGAAAATGCAGCCGGGCGCGGTGGCTCACGCCTGTAATCTTAGCACTTTGGGAGGCCGAGGTGAGTGGATCACCTGAGGTCAGGAGTTCAAGACCAGCCTGGCCATTATGGTGGAACCCCATCTTAATTTTTGAAAAAAAAATTTTTTTATAAAAAAAAAGAAAATGCAAGGTCCAAATAAGAGGAGAAGGGAGATGGATATTAGGGGAGTAAGGATTGGAAAGAGCCATGACATCTAGCTAGAAAACGGCCAAGTGGATTTGGCACAGTTATTTGCCTGGTTAGCACATTTTTTGGGGCCCTGTCTTTGAGTCTCCTGATATTATCATAAAGCAGGCCAGACTGGTTTAAGTAAAAGCAGCATTTCTCATTTAGAAATATACAGAGTCGGCCGGGCGCAGTGGCTCACGCCTGTAATCCTAGCACTTTGGGAGGCCAAGATGTGCAGATTGCCTGAGCTCAGGAGTTTGAGACCAGCCTGGGCAACACAGTGAAACCTCATCTCTACTAAAATACAACAAAATTAGCCGGGCATGGTGGTGTGCACCTGCAGTCCCAGCTACTTGGGAGACTGAGGCAGAGAATTGCTTGAACTGGGAGGTAGAGGTTGCAGTCAGCCGAGATTGCACCATTGCACTCCAGCCTGAGCAACAAGAGCAAAACTCCATCTCGAAAAAAGAAATACACAGAGTCCTCCCTTTTCTGCAGTAAGTCGAGGCCATGGCGGTTCTGAAGGACAACTGTAGCTAAAGAGTCAATTTGAGCTTGAAGAACAGATAAGACATTATATATATGTCTGTAATGCTGGCAGAAAAATCAGTAGACAGACTGGGGAACGTTGTGACAAGGTGGTGACCCCCGCTATGCCACTTCCAAGGCCTACAGTGTAGGCTGCAAGCCCAATTCCCACAGGTAATGGAATTAGCTAAATGACTCTTTCTTGTCCAGTGGGTGTCATTAGGGGGACAGGCAGTTGTTCATACCATTGGCAAATTGGATTCTAGGGATAAGGGAGACAAAGGCACAAGTGCCTGTCTGGTTAGTAGGTAGACACACAGGGGTGGAAGAGCCGCAGAAGAAGAAGAGGCCTGGGGGAAGGCAGAATTGAAAATGTAGGGTGGCCGGGCGCGGTGGCTCACGCCTGTAATCCCAGCACTTTGGGAGGCTGAGGTGGGTGGATCACCTGAGGTCAGGAGTTCGAGAGCAGCCTGACCAATATGGTGAAACCCTGTCTTTAAAATAAAAAAAAAAAAAAAAAAAAGAAAATGTAGGGTGAAAAAGTGGGAGGGATCCTTGAAAGGAGAGTCAGATTCCCACACTCCTAAAGATTCAGCAAGAACAGCAGCTGTTAGAGGTGGAAAGGGAGATTGGGCCGGGCGGGGTGGCTCACGCCTGTAATCCTAGCACTTTGGGAGGCCGAGGTGGGTGGATCACCTGAGGTCAGGAGTTCAAGACCAGCCTGGCCATCATGGTGAGACCCCATCTTTAAATTTAAAAAAAAAAAAAAAAGGGCCGGGCGTGGTGGCTCACGCCTGTAATCCAAGCACTTTGGAGGCCAAGGCGGGCGGATCACCTGAGGTCGGGAGTTCAAGACCAGCCTGGCCATCATGGTGAGACCCCATCTTTAAATTAAAAAAAAAAAAAAAAGGGCCAGACGTGGTGGCTCACACCTGTAATCCAAGCACTTTGGAGGCCAAGGCGGGCGGATCACCTGAGGTCGGGAGTTCAACACCAGCCTGACCAACATGGTGAAACCCTGTCTTTATAAAATAAAATAAAATAAAATAAAAAGAATAAAAAAAAAGAAAGGGAGATTGATGGGTTAACTGTGTGGTGGGGGCAGTTTGATTTTATGATGTATAAGGAAGCATGTAGTATCGACACATAGTCTGCTACTAATGTTTGTAGGAATGGGTATGAGTCAGCATGAAGGGGGCTGGGAGGAGAATCAAGGAACAGGGAGAGGGTAGCCAAGGATGGAGTGAGAGACAGGGAAGGTGCCGGCCTGCACGATAATGACTATGAATATTTTTAGGTTCTTAGTAGTGATAGAGGGTTTGTCAGTGAAGCGAAGTGGGTATGCTCATAAAGGCACATGAACCTGTGTGTCAGCGCCCTGGAGATGAAGAGTAGAGGATCACTTAGAAGGCGGAAGATTACCCAAGGGAATTCCAGTGGTTTGTTGATGGGAAATGCATAGAGGAGCAGCCGTGGGGATAGTTGTGTGTGTAGTAAGCAGTTCTGAGATATGTGGAGTGGGGCTGATTTGAGGTGCGAGTTGCCGTATGAAATGTCTGAGGAAGTTTTGCTGAACTTTTCTAAGAAATAGAGAAGCTCCCTGTGAGGGTAGAGATGAGGATTGTTAAAAGAGGTGCACAGGTGTAGGGAGACGGGAGAGGTAGCCCAGTGAGCTGGTAGGGCAGGGCAGGAACAGCGGTCTAAGAGGAGGAAGAAGGAAGCAGAGCTAGCGATGTTTTGTTAAGGTTGGGTCAGACTGGTTTAGCAAAGCATGGGTTAAGGGTTTTGCACAGGGAGTTGGAACTAATGGGTGCAATTATGTGGGGCAGCCCAGGGAGCCGGAGGAATAGGCAGAGAAGTTACATGGGGTACCTTGGAAAAGAAGGTTATTTATTCACTTTAGAAGAGAGTTAAGGGTGGCAGCTGGGGTGGAACCAGGAAATGTCTCGGCACACAGAATGGAGGAAGACGGTGAAGCGGCAGCATACGCAGGAGCAGGGCAATTTGGTTTCCTCAGGAATTCGGGTGAGTTTTAGAGAAGTTGGGGAGCGTATCGGGGTTTGGTGCTGCAGGATGGATGGGAAGGTGGTGTCCCGCACCCTAGGGTTGAGGTAGGGGGACATAAGGGGAGCTATTGAGGGAGGTAGAGGCTCGGGGAGGAGGGCGGAATGAGGTGTGAGTGTAGACCAGGAATAGTGAAGGAGTCAGACAATTTTGCTGGGATATCTCGGCCTAACAGGGGAACTGGACAAGTGGGGATGATTAGGAAAGAATGTGGAAAGGAGTGCTGGCCAGGCTGGGCGCGGTGGCTCACGCCTGTAATCCCAGCACTTTGGGAGGCCGAGGCGGGAGGATCACAAGGTCAAGAGATCAAGACCATCCTGGCCAACATGATGAAACCCCGTCTCTATTAAAAATACAAAAATTAGCTGGGCCTGGTGGCACACGCCTGTAGTCCCAGCTACTCGGGAGGCTGAGGCAGGAGAATTGCTTGAACCCAGGAGGTGGAGGTTGCAGTGAGCCGAGATCGAGCCACTGAACTCCAGCCTGGTGACAGAGTGAGACTGTCTCAAAAAAAAAACCAACAAAGAGACAAAAAGGAAAGGAGTGCTGGCCTAAATGACACCAGACGTGGGGAGTTTTGAGAGGCCTGGGAGTGTTGCGAGGCCTGGGAGTCTTGCCGTCGATTCCCACAGCAGTTATGGAGGCCAAGGAGACAGGTTAGCGTGGAGCGGGTGGCCCCGTGTTGATTAAGTAGGGGATGGACTTACCCTCCACTGTAAGCGTTACCTGAATCTCGGCATCCATGAGAGTATGGGGGGCTTCTGAGATGTCTGGGTAGCGTCAGTCTTCAGCCGCCAAGCCGAGGAGCACCGACGTGAGTCACACAGTCCGACTTCCAGTGGGGGCCCGCATAGACGGGGCAGGGCTTAGGAGGAGTCCTGGGCTGCGGGCGTTCCTTGGCCCAGTGGCCAGGTTTCCGACACTTGAAGCAAGGTCCAGGGGGGGTGGCTGGACGCTGCAGTCTGGGTGCTTTGAAGGCTTTGTGAGCCGGTGGTGTCTCCGGGGTCTGTCCTCTGGCAGAGTCAAGCATCTGTAGTTCTGAGACATGCTACCGCCAGGCAGCGTCTTCCCTGTTACTCCTGAGGATTCGGGAACGTTTTGCTTATAACACAGGAAAAAAAGAAAATTTGTTTTTCTGCTCTCATTTTTTGCTTCAAGACAGCCAAAGTGAAAAAAAAAAAAGATAAGAAAGCAGGGGGAAAGCAAGTGGAGAAATGTAGAGGAAAGTGAGATGTACAGAGAGATGAAGGACAGCAAGGTAGGGATGGGGCAGCAGAGGGAGGCTCATCAGAGTGAGGGAGGGATTTGGAGCCGGGGCGGACAGAGAAGAGTGGTGCTGGTGGCAAGGAGAACAGAGGGAACCACAGCAGGGAGGACACCTGGGGATGTGGGGCGCCAGGGAGTGGAGATGGGATGGGGCGGGGTATAACAGGGAAGAGAGAATTTAACAGGGAGAGCAGAGGAGGCGCAGAGAGGGGAGAAGAGGTAAAAAGATACGGAGATTGAGGACAATAGAAAGATTGGGGAGAAGGAGCAACAAGAGGTTAAATAAGTTGGGAGGATGGAGCAGAAGAGGCAGAAGAGAAGGAGTAGAGGGGAGAAGGGGATAAACAGCAGGAGAGGAGAGCGGTACAAAGTGAGGAGCAGAATTCCAGGGAAAAAGAAAAGGAAACGAGCTAGAGAGAGAAGAGGAGAATGAGAGAGATGTACAGAATTAGGGAGGGAAGCACAGTAATGAAGAAAGAGGGGCTGGGCGCAGCGGCTCCCGCCTGTAATCCCCGCACTTTGGGAGACTGAGGCAAGGGGATTGATGGAGTGCAGGAGTTCAAGGCATCCTGCACAACAATAGTGAGACCCCATCTCTGCCAAAAAAAAAAAAAGTCATCGGGCGTGGTGGTGCACATCTGTACTCTGGAGGCCGAGGCAGGAGAGTCACTGGAGCCCAGGAGGTCCAGGCTGCAGTGAGCCAAGATCATGCCACTGCACTCCAGCCTGGTCAACAGAGCCAGACCCCGTCTCAAAAGAAAAAAAAGGGGCGGATGACCTTGGGTACAGATGAGTGGGTGAGTTTATTGGATATGATTAGTTGTGACATGTTGACTTCTGTGTATATAATCTAATTACTTAAAACTTATTTAAATTATACAGATGAGATTGAGAATTTTAAAATTCCTCTCTGTAAGACATGCACATTCTATGAATCTTGGCATCAGAGGTTAGCTTCCACGTGGAATCCCTATTCAGCCGGAGGCAGTGACTTATTCAGTTGTGAGTCACTCTCTTCACCTTTCCCAGGGTGGGGTAGGAAGTGGGGCCGTGAAGTGGGAAAAAAAAAACCAGTTTCTGTTATTACGTAATACTTTTAATTAATTAATTAATATTTTGTGACAGGGTCTGTCTCTATTGCACAGGCTGGAGTGCAGTGGTGTGATCTCCTCTAAATGTAGCCTTGACCCCCTGGGTTTAAGCAATCCTCATACCTCAGCCTCTCAAGTAGCTGAAACCTCAGGCATGAGCCACCAAGCCCAGCTAGTTTTTGTGTGTGTTTTTTTTTGTTTGTTTGTTTTTTAGAAATGGGGTTTCACTATGTGTCCCAGGCTAGTGTCAAAATCCTGGGCTCAAAGGATTCTCCTGCCTTGGCCTTCAAAGTACTGGGATTACAAGGGATGCACCACTGCGCCTACCCTACATAGTAATTTTCTTTTTTTGAGACGGAATTTAGCTCTTGTTATCCAGGCTGGAGTGCAATGGCCCAATCTTGGCTCTCCGAAACCTCCACATCCCAGATTCAAGCGATTCTCCTGCCTTATCCTCCCCAGTAGGTGGGATTACAGGCGTGTGCCACTACGTCTGGCTTGTTTTGTATTCTTAGTAGAGACAGGGTTTCACCATGTTGGTCAGGCTGGTCTCCATCTCCTGACCTCAGGTGATTCGCCCACCTCAGCCTCCCAAAGTGCTGGGATTACAGGCGTGAGCCATCGCGCCTGGCCCACTGCCCCACTTTCTACCCTACCCTAGAAAAAGAAAAAAGAGTGCCTCACAACTGAGTAAGTCACTGCCCCCTGGCTGAATAGGGATTCCAAGGGATTCAATAGGGACCTCAGGTGATTTACCCGGCTTGACCTCCCAAAGTGCTGGGATTACAGGCCTGAGCCACCACCCCTGGTTTATAGTGAAGAGGGAAAAAGACTGGAAAATTAATAAAACAATATAATATGGGATTAAAAGAATTGAAAATAACGTTCACTAACTGCTTGTGAAAGTTCCCCTCGCCCCACAGCACAAGTTAAAGACAAATATTAACTGCCTCTGTTCCTTTCCGCAGAACGTTAACCTAATCTATCCTCCACATTCCTTAGGGAGTTTTGTAAGTTCCTGTTTTTCTTAGGCAACAGCTGCAAGGCCACCACAAGATAAAGGAAGTTGCAACCATGTCTTTTAAAATATAGGACATGTCAGGCCGGGTATGGTGGCTCATGCCTATAATCCCAGCATTTTGGGAGGCCAAGGCGGGTGGATCATGAGGGCAAGAGATTGAGACCATCCTGACCAACATGGTGAAACCCTATCTCTACTAAAAATGCAAATATAAGCTGGGTGTGGTGGTGGCTGAGGCAGGAGAATCACTTTGAGTTTGGGAGACAGGTTGCAGTGAGCTGAGATTGCACCACTGCACTCCAGCCTGGGCGACAGAGCAAGACTCTGTTTAAAAAACAACAACAACAAAACATATATATATATATATATATATGGCATGTCCCAAGACATGTCAAGGTTGATTAACTGCCTTTGTCTGTTTCGGAAAGAACTGCTTTTGGCTTTGTGCTTTCCAGACCCTTGTAAGTTTGGAAGGAGCCTGCCTCCTCCCTCAGGTGCTCCGCCATTTTGGAGGCGAGTCCAAGCGGGACCGGTGTGTACACCTAACATAAACTCCTGCAACTGCAGTGTTCTCTCCAGTCTCTTGAGTTTTGCAACAATAGTATTTTTTAAAAGGGACATCAAGGCCAGGCGTGGTGGCTCATGCCTGTCATCCCAGCACTTTGGGAGACTGAGGTGAGCGGATCGCCTACCGTTAGGAGTTCGAGACCAGCCTTGTCAGCATGGTGAAACATTACCTAGGCAGAGGGTTGGAGACAGACTGGGCCAGGTGGGCTGTGAAGCTGCATGGGGTTAGTGGTGGTGGGGCTGCCTGGCCCGGCTGCCATGGAGCAACTCAGGGGCCACTGCACACACTGTTCCCAACTCACTGATGGACCAACAGCCTCGGTGCTTCTCAGGGACCCCATGTTCAGCGACAAGCATAGGTAATTTCAGGGTTTCATGGCTCAAGGCTTGTGCTGAAGCTCACCAAGGATAGGGACTGGTTCCTAAGTCACCACATATCAGGGCCATAGCCCCAACCTCACAGGGGACAGGTGATCTTTAGAGAGGCTTAAGGCCCGAGAGTTCATGTTTCTCGGGCTTTCTAACCTGTGGATTTGGTCTGGAGCCATATCAGAGGGTCATGTCTTTGTGAACGTGCAAGCGTGTCGTGCTTTCCCACTTCAGTTGACTTCAGTAATTTTTTTTTTTTTTGAGACAAAGTCTCACTTTGTTAGTCTTCAGGGCAGTGGCACAATCTCAGCTCACTGCAACCTCCACCTTCCAGGTTCAAGCGATTCTCCTGCCTCAGCCTCCTGAGTAGCTGGTATTACAGGCACAGACAACCAGGACCGGCTAATTTTTTGTATTTTCAGTAGAGATGGGGTTCCACTAAGTTGGCCAAGCTGGTCTCGAATTCCTAACCTCAGGTGATCTGCCCACCTCGGCCTCCCAAAGGGATTACAGGCATAAGACACCACGCCTGGCCTGGTAATTTTTTGTTTTTATTTTTGTTTTCTGAGTCTCACTCTGTCATTTAGGCTAAACTGTAGTTGTGTGATCTCGATTCTGTCTCTAAAAAATAATAATAATTTTTACATTTTTATTGGCTTTTTTTTTTGATTACTTGAGAAAACAGCTTTTAAAAGCCTAAGGTTTTTAAATACATGTAACTTTCTATATTTCTTTTTATGATATTCTCTTTATCACTTTTTTTTTTTTTTTTGAGACGGAGTGGTGCTATGGCTGCCCAGGCTGGAGTACAATGGTGTGATCTCGGCTCACTGCAACTTCTGCCTCTTTGGTTCAAGCGATTCTCCTGCAGCAGACTCCCGAGTAGTTGAGATTACAGGCACACAACACCTTGCCCGGCTAAATTTGTATTTTTAGTAGAGATGGGGTTTCACCATGTTGCCCAGGCTTGTCTTGACCTCCTGACCTCAGGGTGATCCTCCTGTGTCGACCTTTTAAAGTGCTGGGGTTACATGTGTAAGCCATCGTGCCCAGCCAATTTTATAATTTAGTTATATTTTCTTCAGGGCCCACATAAAATAAAATAACCTGACTGCAATGTATCCTTAGTAATATCTCATGTTTATTCTCTATATGGAAATAAATCCCAAGGTTTGAAGACTATTTTACATCCTTTGTTATTCACACCTGATAGAACACTCAGGAAAAAACAGCAAAGAAAACACCTAAAAGAGATTACAATTGGATGGGTATGGTGGCTCTCCTGTAATCCCAGCACTTTGGAAACCCAAGGTGGAAGGATTGCTTGAGTCCAGGAGTTCAGGGCCAGCCTGAGTATCATAGAAGGACCCTGACTCTACAAAATATTTAAAAATTAGCCGGGCGTAGTGGTGAGGTCCTATGGCCCCAGGTATTTGGGAGATGTTGCAGGAAGATTGCTTGAGCCCCAGAGAATGAGGGTGCAGTAACCAGTGTTGCTGCCACTACATTTCAGCCTGGGTGACAGAGAAATACACTGTCCCCCAAAAAAAAGAAAGAAAGAAAGAAAAAGAAAAAAAAGTAAATAAAAACAAAAAGAAAGTAATAGATTTCTTCCACAAATGTGCTGGGATAACTAACTGTATATCCACATAGAAAAGAATAATGTTGAATTTCTATGTCACGCCATCAAAATTTTTATTTAAAAAAGATTTCTAGAAAAAGAGGACGAGATGTTAAAAAAAAGAGGACGAGAAAGAGAGCTCTGCTTGAGAGGGTGTTACTTAGTCGCCCAGGCTAACCTGGACCCCCAGGCTCACCGATCCTCCTGCCGCTGATTCCTGAGTAGCTGCGACACTCAGGCTTCTGCCCCTGTGCCCGCATTCCTGCTGTATTTAAGAAGCAGGTGGTGACCTCACTCCTCCCTGGCCTGAGCACTCCGATCCACACCCCAGGCGAAGGGAAGTCTCAGAAGCTGAGCACAGGGTGGACTCCCTCCCGAATGAATGGAGATTGGAATGGGAGAGGATTTCTATTCTGTTCTGTGGGCCGTCAGCATGAAATCGTACGTTCCACCCAGGCAGAGCTTTGCATTTCACATTCTAGTTTGTCTCCTTGTTCCAGAAAATTTCAGGACTTTTCAATCATGCCTCAGCCTTCCTGGCCAGTCTCGCCTCCAAAACCCGAAAAATAGAGGTGCTAGGAGCGAGGCTGAGAGACGCACAGGTCCCAGCCGACCCCGCCCCACCCTGCTCTCTGCGGGTTCAAAAGGGCAAGGTCTCTCCTCCTTACGCCCCGCCCCTACTTCGCCCAGGCCCCGCCCACCTCCCCACGGGTCCCGCCCAAGCCTGGCTTCTGTCTTGCGCACAGATTCGCGCAAACTCAGAAGCGGATCGCGCGGCGTGAAGGTCACGCCTTAGCTCGTGAGTTTCGCTCTGCCTTGTATTAAGTCTGCGCGTCCCAGGTCCCCGACGCTTCTGTACCTGGGACGTGGGGTCCCCACAGACTTGGAAATTCTCGCCCGTCTTTGTTCAGCCAGGGCAAATTGAGACGTCCCCGTGAGAGTCCGGGAGTCGCTTCCTTTTGGGTTTGAAGTCTCTGTGATGCTGGTCCCGTCCCCAGTCTTTCTGCTGTAGAGCAATGCATACACTTCCTATCGCGTAGTTTTCCTGCTCTAAATCTTTTTCTGACCCTTCCTGCCCCTCGCTTTTTATTTTTTTTTAATTATTTTTATTTCTTTTTAAAGATGGGGTTTCACCATGTTGGTCAGGCTGGTCTCGAACTCCTGACCTCACGTGATCCGCCCACCTCAGCCTCCCAAAGTGCTGGGATTACAGGCGTGAGCCACCGCGCCCGGCGCGCCCCTCGCTTTTTAAAGTCTTCAGTCTCCTACCCTGAGTGCATCCCGCCCTCGCCGTCTTTGGCCCCTGGAGTGCGGCGCCGCGGCCCCAGTCCCGGGACGGCCATGTACTCTCCCTGGTCCTGGGATCCTACAAACCTCACCCTTGTGTTAAGGCGCTGTTGCCCCCCACCTCCCTTCTCGTGCCGGACCCTGCTGATCCCTAGATCTCCCCTCTGCGGTCACCGCGTCACCTGAGCCCCCATGGGGGAGGTGCCCGGAGCCTGTCCTGTGACAGGGGGTGTTCTTTCCTGCCCAGCTCCAGCTCCTGGAAAGTGCGCTCCTCTGGGTTGCAGGCGTCCACTCCAAACCCTCCTGTGACTGTGTGGGCCAAAGGGATCAGGAGACAGCGAGAGAAAGAACAGTAGAAAACCTGAGATAGATAAAAAAATGACAAAGACCCATAAGAGATGGCAAAGTAGAGGATAAGTGAGGGATTTGTCAAAAGACAGCAGAAGTTTAAAAAAAAAAAAAAAAGGATAGCAGGAGCAGAAAAGCGAGTGGAGGAAAGTAGAGAAAAGCTAGATGTACAGAGAGATGAAGGACAGCAAGGTAGGGATGGGGCAGCAAAGAGGGAGGCTCATGAGAGTGAGGGAGAAGAGGAGCGATTTGGAGCGGGGCAGACAGAGCAGAGTGGTGCTGGTGGCAAGGAGAATGTAAGGTCTTTTAGGCTGACTGACGGTGCCCTGGATGCCATGTTAACCTCTGTGACCTGCATGGACACTCTAGATGAGTTCTTGGAAAATCTGTAGTAACTGGAAAGCCATGAAAAGGGGAAGAAATGATCAACCCCTCTGGGGCCTACTTAACTTTGAGACATTCTCTATTTTTCCTTATTCCCACCCCAATTGATAAGGCAATTGGACTTTGTAACTGACCTTGATCAACCTCCTGACTCCAGAACTAAGACCCCCTCCCAGCTTGCAAAAAAAACACCCTAATCTGTAACTTTCCACTGCTTACCCCAAATCTATAAAACCAACTCCTATCCCACCACCCTCTGCTGACTCTCTTTTCACACAGCCTGCCCACACCCTGGTGAATAAACAGCCATGTTGCTCACACAAAGCCTGTTTAGGGGGTCTTTTCATTCAGAGCACGTGTTTTAACAGGGAACAGAGAGAGAACCACAGCAGGGAGGACACTGGGGATCTGGGGTGCCAGAGACTGGGGGCAGGGTGGTATAACAGGGAAGAGAGAATTTAACAGGGGGAGCAGAGATGGGAGAAGAGGTGGAAATACATGGAGATTGAGGAGGATCGCAAGATTGGGGAGAAGAAGCAATGAGAGGTTAAATAAATTGGGGAAATGGAGCAGAAGAGGTGGAAGAGAAGGAAAGAGAAGGAATATAGGGACGAAGAGGATAAACAGCAGGAGAGAAGAGGGGTGCAAAATGAGGAGCAGAATCCCAGGGAAAAAGAAGAAAAGAGCTAGAGAGAGAAGGGGAGAATGAGAGAGATGTACAGAATTAGGGAGTGAAGCACAGTAATGACGAAAGAGGCTGGGCGCAGTGGCTGCTGCCTGTAATCCCCGCACTTTAGGAGACTGAGGCAAGGGGATTGCTTGAGTCCAGGAGCTTGAGACCAGCTTGGGCAACATAGTGAGACCTTTATCTCTGCCAAAAAAAAAAAAAAAAATTCACCTGGAGTGTAATCCCAGCTACTCTGGAGACGGAGGCAGGAGGATCACTTGAGCCCAGGAAGTCCATGCTGCAGTGAGCGGAGATCATGCCACTGCACTCCAGCGTGGTCAACAGAGCAAGACCCTGTCTCAAAAGACAAAAAGGGCAGGGTACTTTGGGTTCAGGTGAGGGTGTGAGTTCATTGGATGTGATTAGTTGTGGTATGTTGACTCCTGTGTATATAATCTAATAACTTAAAACTTATTTAAATTATACAGATGAGATTGAGAATTTTAAAATTCCTCTCTGTAAGACATGTACATTCTATGAATTTTGGCATCAGAGGTTAGCTTCCACTTGGAATCCCTATTCAGCCAGAGGGCAGTGACTTATTCAGTTGTGAGTCACACTCTTCCCTTTTCCCAGAGTGGGATGGGAAGTGGGGCAGTGAAATGGGAAAAGAATTACCTTCTGTTATTATGTAATAATTTTAATTAATTAATTAATAGTCTGAGACAGGGTCTGGCTTTGTCACCGAGGGTGGAGTGCAGTGGCACGATCTCCTTTAACTGAAGCCTCGACCTCCTGGGTTTAAGTGATCCTCATACCTCAGCTTCCTGAGTAGCTGGAAGCACCAGTGTGAGCCATCAAGTCTGACTAGTTTTTTGTTTTTGTTTTGTTTTTTTGTAGAAATGGGGTTTCACTATGTTATTAGGCTGGTCTCAAAATCCTGGGTCCAAATGATCCTCCTGCCTTGGCCTCCCGTGGTACTGGGATTATAGGAATGACAGTCTCACTCTGTCACCCAGGCTGGACTGCAATGGCATGGTCTTGGCTCACTGCAACCTCCACCTCCCAGGTTCAAGTGATTCTCCTGCCTCAGCCTCCCAGATAGCTAGTACTACAGGTGCCCGCCACCATGCCTGGCTAATTTTTGTATTTATAGTAGAGACAGGGTTTCACTCTGTTGGCCAGCCTGGTCTCGAACTCCTGACCTCGTGATCCGCCCATCTCAGCCTCTTTTCTTTCTTGCTTTCTTTGCTTTCTTGTCTCACTCTTGTCACCCAGGCGGGAGTGCAGTGGTGCAATCTTGGCTCACTGCAGTCTCTGCCCTGTGGGCTCAGGTGATCCTCCCACCTCAGCCTTCTAAATAGCTATTACTGGAACACAGGAATAAAATGTGAGATGTCCAGGTTTTTGGCTGTTGAACATAGAATTGAAGAAAAAAAGGAAAAAAAGGACCACAGACATAGATGTGTGCCACGCCTGACTACGTTTTTGTGTTGTTGGTGGAGACAGGGTTTTATTATGGTGCCCAGGCTGGTCTCGAACTCCTGAGCTCAAGCAATCCACCCGCCTTGGCCTCCCACAGTGCTGGGATGACAGGCGTGAGCCACTACACCCAGCCTCTGCCTGGGCTTTGGTGAGGACTGGGTCTGTGCCCTGAAGGGGAGCTCATTCCAGCCTGTCTTCCCACTGCTGCAGTGTGTGTGTGTGGGCTTCTCCAGGAGGGGAGTAGGTTCTGAAGAAAGGATTAAAAAATTCACTTAGTTTTCTTGTAGGAGATTATCATCCCTGGTGCAGTGGGCAGCAGAGGGAACCGTATTTCCTCAGGGTGAGGTCTCTTATATGTGTCGTGCTACAGAGAGGGGGTGTGTTGATTCTGAGCAATAAACAACATATTTTTAATGTTCAGGATTGACTTCTAAAGACTCTTGATACGTGAGGAAGAAGCCCGGAAGAGGAAGAGGAAAGCAGAGGAGTCAGGATGGCTCTTCCTCAGGTGAGATGATATTCTCGGTGGATTGTTCTGTCTCCTACCTTTCAGAAATGCTGGGCCTTGGAGTTGGGAATCTGCTCTGAGTCTGAAGCGTCCTGCCTGACAGGTTTGCTGGCACTCACCTGTGCCTTCCCTCAGTCCCTCTCATCTCCCTTAGATTCCATCTCCCGTGACGCAGTGACATGAGCTTGGGAGGAGGCCGCACTGGGCATGGTCCTGGGAAGGGCTCACCCCAGACGTGGATGGAGACGGGGTGTGGGCCCCGTGGTGTCAGGGCTGCTGGGCAGCAGGGATTGTTCAGGGGCCACATCTGATGCCCCGTCAGCTCTCTGTAGACCAGGAGTAGAGCAGCTGCCCATGGAAGTCATGTATTAATGTGCACAAAGTACGTGGTAAATTTTTGGAAAGGTGGCCAATAAGAGGAAGTCTTTTCTGCCTGATTTTATACTCCATGTTTAGGTAATTGAGTGAGTTACTGTGTTTCTAACTCCAAAAATCTTACTAATTAGAATGGAACATTCATACACAGACATGAATGATACAAGGTGTTTTATTCCATTAGTTTAAGTATGTGAAACCAACCTAAATAATAGCAGGAGATTCATTAAACCATTTTTTTTTTGAGATGAGGTTTCACCATCTTAGCCAGGATGGTCTTGAACTCCTGACCTCTTGATCCACCCGCCTTGGCCTCCCAAAGTGCTGGGATTACAGGTGTGAGCCGCCGTGCCCAGCCTCATTAAACCATTCTTAGCACAATAAGCTGATGGAGACTGTGGTTTATGGTGAAGAGACTTGCGAAACGGGTGTTTTCCGTAAAACTGGTTATATTTGTTTTCAAATATGGTAGCAGTATTTCATTTTTATTCTAAAAAATTGAGCCTTTTTTTCCCCCCAACGTGTTCGGGTTTATTGAGGGCATTAAGGGCTACAAAGGAGCCCTGGTCATCTGGGGACAAGGCCTGACATTTGCTGGCCAGTGAGTGGCCCAGTGAGCAGCCAAGGATGGGGCCTCCGCCACCCGGTTTACTTCAAAGTGTGGCTCTCTGGGCCGGGCACGGTGGCTCATGCCTGTAATCCCAGCACTTTGGGAGGCCGAGGTGGGTGGATCACAAGGTCAGGAGATCAAGACCATCCTAGCCAACATGGTGAAACCCCATCTCTATTAAAAAAAAGAAAAAAAGAAAGAAAGTGTGGCTCTTGGCTTCACCTGCCCAAAGCCTTTAGGCCCAAACTCACCTTGTAGCAGGGGTGGTTGTAGCAGGGTTTGCTTTAGTGCTCAGCATGGTCCCCGGAGGTCAGCGTCTTCCCTCGTTGCTCGCCCTTCAGGCAGGGCTGATGCCAGTCCTTGCCCAGAGAGGTCACCCTCTCGGTGAAGGACACCTCCTTGTCGCACTTGGAGCACTTAGGCATGGCGGCTCTGGGTCTGGTGCAGGCGTTAGTGGCCAGGGAGGGAAGGGCTGCAGGCGAGAGACTCGGAGCCATATTCTCATTCCACCTATTATTATTATTATTATTTTTTTTTTTTTTGAGACAGAGTCTCACTCTGTCTCCCAAGCTGGGGTGCAGTGGCCCAATCTCAGCTCACTGCAATTTCTGCCTCTTGGGTTCAAGTGATTCTCCTGCCTCAGCCTTCTGAGTAGCTGGGATTATAAGCATGTACCACGATGCCCCGCTAATTATTTTTGTATTTTTAGCACAGACAGAGTTTCACCATGTTGGCCCGGCTGGTCTCAAACTCCTGACCAGCCTGCGGTCAGGCAAGGCTGACCTGCCCACCTCCACCTCCCAGATTGCTGGGATTACAGGCGTGAGCTATTGTGCCCAGCCCCCCCAATTATTATTAAGTATATATTTTTATGTGTAAACACCACCTGATGTACATATTTGTTTTGTGGTAAAGCTCCAAGCAGAGCTGCAGCTTAGTTCCTTGACCATAAAGCACCTCCTTTCCCTGTCACATTCTCCATTCTCCTTCCAACCTCATGGGGGACCCACTACTGTCAGTTCTGTGTCAGGTCAGAGCTAATGTCATGCTTGTGTGCTTCTGTCATGAGACTTTAAAAAAAATTCTGCAGCAAATTAAAAAACATTAAAACAAATTTTTTTTACTTTAGTTTTGATGCTGCATGTGAAGGTTTGTTACATGTGTCATTGGGGTTTGCTGTACAGATTATTCCATCATTCTGGTATTAAGCCTGTTAAAACACGTGCTCTGAATGAAGAGACCCCCCAAACAGGCTTTGTGTGAGCAACATGGCTGTTTATTCACCTGGGAGGGGGCAGGCTTAGTGTGAAGAGAGTCAGCGGAGGGTGGTGGGATAGGAGTTGGTTTTATAGGTTTGGGGTAAGCAGTGGAAAGTTACAGGAGTTACAGTTTAGGGTGGTTTTTGCAAGCTGGGAGGGGGTCTTAGGGTCTGGAGTCCTGAGGTTGACCCAGGTTGGTTTCAAAGACCAATTGCCTTATCCATTGAGGCAGAAATAAGGAACAATAGAGAATGTCTCAAAGTTAAGTAAGCTCTGCAGGGATTGATTATTTTTTCTCCCTTTTGCGGTTTTCCAGTTACTTCAGACTTTCTAGTTCTGGGAGGCCATCCAGAGGTGTACGTGCGGGTCACAGGGGTCGCCATGGCTCCACTTAGGGTATGGTCTATGATGCAGCCAGTTAGCCTAAAAGACCTTACAAAGCTTAGTACTCAATAGTTATTTTTTATCTATTTATTTTTTTGAGACTGAGTTTTGCTCTTTTTGCCCAGGCTGGAGTATAGTGGCATGATCTTGGCTCACTGCAACCTGCACCTCCCGGGTTCAAGCGATTCTCCTGCCTCAGCCTCCCAAGTAGCTGGGATTACAGGCAGCTGCCACTACGCCTGGCCAATTTTTGTATTTTTAGTAGAGATGGGATTTCACCATGTTGGCCAGGCTGTTCTCAATCTCCTGACCTCATGATCCACCCACCTTGACATCCCAAAGTGCTGAGATTACAGGTGTGAGCCACCACCCTGCCCCACAATAGTTATTTTTTCTGCTCCTCTCCTTCTCCCACCCTCCATGCTCAAAGAAACCCCAGCATCTGTTGTTTTCTTCTTTGTGTTCCAGTAAATATTTTGCTTTGAAATTGGATCCTGCTAGTTGTGAAACTTTACATGTTGTCATGTTAGCGGACATGGCTAGCTTGCTCTTTGACATCTGCACTGGAAATTGGCTGAACGACAACATGTGGGTCCTTTGCAATTTTCCTCTGTGTTAATAGTGCCACAGTGGCTGCCTCTGTGTGCACCTGCATTATTACAGATGTCTGAAGATTCCTCCAGGTCTGGCAGTGGAAAGAATGATTTCTTCTTCTAGGAGGGAGCATTTCCTGTTTTCTTAGATCTGACAAGTTCCCCCCTGTCCACAGCTGCCAAAGTATCCTTTTCCATGAAGATGAGATTCCTCTTTAGTTAAACAAAACTTGCTACTTTTTATATTTTTAAAACCTTTACGTATGTATGTATAAACACACACATATATGCATACACATGCATATATACATACACGTATATATTTTGAAAATCTTTTATGTTTGAAAACCTCGAGAAAATGACAACCCTTTGTATTAACATTTAGTTTCTAGTGAGTCTGTGTAGGTTTTAACATTTTGTGGACATACATATACAAAATGGATTTTCATACTTTGAGTAATTTTGTTTTCATGTATTTTATTTTATTTTGAGATGAGGTTTTGCTCTGCTGCCGAGGCTAGAGCGCAGTGGTGCAATCTTAGCTCACTGCAACCTCCACCCTCAGGATCAAGCCATCCTCCAACCTCAGCCTCCCAAGTAGCTGGGACCACAGGTGTGTGCCACCATGCCTGGCTAATTCTATTTTTATTTTTATTTTGAGATGAAGACTCTGTTGCCCAGGGTCTTCATCCAAGAATTGCAGTGGTGCAGTCTTGGATCACTGCAACCTCTATCTCCCCGGTTCAAGCAGTTGTCATGCCTCAGCCTCCTGCATAGCTGGGATTACATGTATGGGTCACCGCACTTGGCTGAATTTTAGTTTCTGATCTTTCGCTGTAAACGTTGTCATCTCTGAAGGCATCACTCATGTCTCATCTAAATACTGAATATCACTTGGTGTGTAAAAGTTTCTAACATTTCTATAATGGGAACGCTGCACTGATTTTTTGTTTGTGTATTTCTTGTACTATCCACAACCATAAGAAATGTATACCGAAAAAGTATAATGACCTCTTCAAAAAGTATAATAAACACACTGGGAAGACATAATGTGGTGAAAAATCCCTTTCTCGATTTGTCAGAACATTCCGTACAATTAAATCCGTGCTTTCACCTCTCTCCTCTTCTCATTCTCTGTAAAGATACAAACTCCTCCCATAACCATGTGGTTAAAATGTGTTTTCATTTCAGGGTCTATTGACATTCAGGGACGTGGCCATAGAATTCTCTCA
>CAUYLG010012457.1:0-23401 GCA_963573385.1 Cacajao melanocephalus | reverse complement strand
TTTCTTTGAGTAACTTCAGTAGCATTGGTACCAGCTCTTTATTTTATATCTAGTAGAATTCAGCTGTGAATCCATCTGATCCAGGGCTGTTTTTCATTGATAGGTTTTTTTTTTAATTGCACTTTAGGTTCTGGGGTACATATGCAAATCATGCAGGATTGTTGCATAGGTACTTACATGGCAAGGTGGTTTGCTGCCTCCATCCCTCATCCCCTATATCTGGCATTTCTCCCCATGTTATCCCTCCCCAACCTCCCTACCCTCCTCTGTCTCTTCCATAGCCCCCCAACAACAGACCCCAGTGTGTGATGCTACCCTCCCTGTGTCCATGTATTCTCATTGTTCAACACCCACCTGTGAGTGAGAACATGTGGTGTTTTATCTTTTGTTCTTGTGTCAGTTTGCTGAGAAAGATGGTTTCCAGATTCATCCATGTTCCTACAAAGGACACAAACTCATCCTTTTTTTATGGCTGCATATTATTCCATGATGTATATGTGCCACATTTTCCTTGTCCAGTCTATCATCGATGGGCATTTGGGTTGGTTCCAGGTCTTTGCTATTGTAAACAGCTCCACGATGAACATACGTGTGCATGTGTCTTTATAATAGAACGATTTATAATCCTTTGGGTAATGGGATTGTTGGGTCAAATGGAATTTCTGTTTCTGGATCCTTGAGGAATCACCACACTGTCTTCTACAATGGTTGAACTAATTTACGCTCTCACCAACAGTGTAAAAGTGTTCCTATTTCTTCACATCCTCTCCAGCATCTGTTGTCTCCAGATTTTTTGATGATACCATTCTAACTGGTGTGAGATGGTAGATAGGTTTTTAAATTACTGATTCAATTTTGGAACTTGATATTGGTCTGCTCAGCCTTTCAATTTCTTCCTGATTCAATCTTGAGAGACTGTGTTTCCAGGTATTTTTTCATTTTCTCTAGACGTTTTTAGTTTGTGTGCATAGAGGTGTTCATAATAGTTTCTGTGAATCTTTTGTATTTTTGCAGGATCAGTTGTAATGTCACTTTTGTCATTTCTGATGGTGCTTATTTGAATCTAGTCTCTCTTTTTTTCTTTGTTAATCTAGCAAGTGGCCTATTTATCTTGTTTATCTTTTCAAAGAACCCACTTTTGGTTTTGTTGATTCTTTGTATCAATATTTGGGTCTCGATTTCATTCAGTTCTATTCTGATTTTAGTTATTTACTTTCTTCTCTTAGCTTTGGGATTAGTTTATTCTTGTTTTCTAGTTCCTCTAGGTGTGATTGTAGATCACGCCTAACAAGTCTTTAGGAAAATTTTTAGATTGCATTGTACCAAAGTGGCCAAAATTTTCAAACCAATCTTCATATCTACAAGGTGGTTCAATACTATCCATGTCCACCCAGAAGGACAAGATTAACAATAATGAAAATTGAAGTTGGTAACATGCAATATTCATTACTGTTCAGCCCTGTGTTCTATGTGTTTAAGAAGAAAAAACACAGCAAAAATTTTTTGTTGTTTATTTTTAATATGTTGCCCAAACATAGTGAATATTGGAAAAGCACTTTAAGCATTTCATGATACTCAGTTTTGGACAAAGTGTCTTTACTATAGATGTCTGGGAGACAATTGGAGTCAATTGGTTTGCCTGGAACATAGATTGGAGAGAAGAAGTTATCTTTTGGTCTGGGAGTCAGTTGTTTTCTGGTCTGGGAGTCAGTGTTGTTGTGAAATCAGAACTCAATGCACATGAACTTCCTGGTGCTCAGTGCAGATAGAGCTCCTGGTGCCTTCTAGAAACGTCTTTACTTTTCCATAATATAACACAGTAAATAATGTCATCTTTGAAATACTAAAATTATAGAAACCATGTAAGGCAAAAAATTTTCTTTCCAGTATAGTTAATGTGGTTTTATTGAAGAAAAGGATAAGCTTTCTATATCTTAACATATATGAATAAATGGTATTTTTATATAAAAAGTTTTAATTGTATATAATTTATATTAACACTGTATAAAGTTCTCCAGACACTAGAAAAAGGCTCATTCAAAATACTTTATGGAGAACAATTCTATATATATTGCCTCACATATATTTGAAACTGCCTTATTAAATTAAATTTGGCTTAAAGTTGCCTCTGTAAGTAGCAAAAAGCAACCTATCTTAGTAAGTAAACAAACTGCAGCTAACTTAAGAATATATTCTTGTAACAAGTAGTCGAATCTTCGCCAATCATAGTAGCTGGGCTTCAGCAAATCACAGGCTGCCAACTGATCAGGCCATGTGCATATAAGCAAATGCCTCATCACACCAGGCCCAATAAGGCCCAAATGTGAAGCTGTAATCAACCAAGCTATTTCTGTACATCACTTCATTTTTCTGTCTACAAATATTGCTTGTCTACACTGATGGGTGGAGGTCCTTGAGCTTCAACTTGTTTAGGATGCTGCCTGATTCATGAATAATCCTTTGCTTAAATAAACTCTGCTAAATTTAATTTGTCTGAAGTTTTCTTTCTAAATATAGCTCATATTAAACTTTCAGAGCGTCAGTGATTACTTTCCCAGAAATATCAATTTTGGAAAATTAAAAATTTCAAGTCTAGAAATATTTCAAAACAAAGTGGTAGGCATTATAATATGAATTTTGAAAACTTGTTTTAATTTGAATTTTTCCTTTGAATTACTGAATTCTTATGTAACCACAATATTTTTATAGTCATTTTTTGTTTTTTTTTCTTGCTAGCTTGTGATTTCCTGGACAGCAGGGCGTCTTACTTATCCTTACATTTCCAGCACCTCATATAGTGTTTCTTGATAAATAATAGAAAATAAAAAATATCTTTTGGAAAGATCAATCATTTTGACTTTGATCTTATTAGTCTGCACATAGTGTCTATCAGTAACATCATTATGGAATCAGATGAATATTAACAATTACATATTTAAAAAATCTGATTACATCATAACTGTGAATGATATAGGAAGAACATGTTACAATATGAGGCTGAAGGAAGCAGCATCACCGGTTCATCGAGATAGGTCAATATACAGATATCCAGCATTTGGATAGCATTTCTTCTTTTTAAAGCTTTGGAATAAACACTTGGAGTAAGAGAATTGGCATGTTGATAATCAAACTCAGTATGCTTAAAGACACTGATTTCCAGACAACTCAGTGATATTAATAGTACAAGTATTAAATGAAAGTATTTTGCATTTTACATTGTGATTTTTTTTCCTTTTCATGACAATTTTACATGAAATGTTGAAATAACTGTATAGCTCTCTTCATCAGTGTATCACTTATGTGATTACAGAAAGTTTATTCTTTAGATAAATGTCTTATTTAAGTCATCATTTACTTTGGGAATAAAGTATATTTGTTTAAATGGGTATAAATTGTATAATCTTTCACCATCTTTATTATACTGACTTGGCTAAACATACACTAACTAGTCAGAAGAACAACAGGGTACAAGGGCAATGGATTTTGCTGTCTCTGAAAATAACTTCACATAGTCCTCTCTCTTCATCTGAACAACTGAAAACATACATTTAGTATAGTTTTTACAACAAAGGGGATTTACTCGCTAAGGTAAAAGTAAATAACATACGCACATCTCACCTTTTTTGTTTCATTATTAATATTTCAGTTAATTTTGAAAAAGTTATTGTGTCGTATGTCCTGGTCTCTGGAGTCAGTTTACCACACCCCGTTGAGAAGAAGGGATTGTTAGACAATTATGTTCTTATTGCCTTCTGTACTAGAGTTGTAATCAATGATCCAGCAAGCAATAAAAAAGTCATTTCTAGTTATTGATAAAGGTTTGTGTAATAGACAAATATCTAGAAGGCAGAATAGCAAATTAAGGAAAAAATCCTTTGAACAGACCAGTTAGCAATAGGGCTTTTAAAAAATAATTGCAGTTCCATTTAAAAGCAAACTGTGGACTTACACCATAGGATTGAATAGGGCCTTTGGCTTTTGTGTTCATAAATTTATATCTCACTGACTTTGCTAGTACATTTTCCAAAACAGTATTCATTTATGTTGGTTACCATAGAAACTAAAAGTGCTCCATTCCTATGTAGTTTACACACATTCCCTCCCCTTTCTTGCTTTTCAAGTCTGCTAAATTGCTTTATGTGGCATTTCATGTAGAATAACCTTTGTTTTCTTAAATCTTTCATGAAATGAAGCTTCATAACTTCAAATATGTTACTTTATATTAATCTGAATTTTAATTTTGAATTGTGAATTTTGCTAAAAAATGACTCACTGAATAAAACAAATGTTTCCTAAATAAAATCTATATATCAGTAGACAGTTTTAGAATAGCTCCAAATGTTGCTTTGTTAAACAAAAAAGAAAAAATTAAAAATAATTTTCATAATCAGAAGGTGAATATTTTGGCAAGTGTTATAATCAGCTGCATAGGAAGCAGTTATTAGTAACTATTGTGGGCCCAGCTTTGTGATGGGCTTGAGGGAATACCAAGACTTGGAAAATGGAGTCATCTTCAAAGTTTTTACGAATCAGTTCAAGTGTAGAGCCTATAAATATAATAAGTGGTAGAAATTAAAATTTTAAGTCCCATCACTTGAGAAATATGCAGAATATGTGTGCATGTTACACAATGATTAAATGCACTAGTCATATGCATCTGTAAGACATGTTCTCACCACCAATATTTCTTTTCCTATACAGGTTTTGATGCCAGGTTGCTTCCCTTTCCTGTATCATTCTCCCAATAATATTAAGGCAGCATGTAGAGCTGAATGAGAACATTGGACTCAGTATCTAGGAAACCAGAAATGTAGCCCTACCATTGTCACTACGTAGCTGTGAATCTATGCACCCTTGAGTAAGTCACTTTATTTCACTCGCCTTTATTGTTCAAATCAATAGCATGAGAGACTTAGATGAGGGTTCTTTAAGATCTTGTGTCACGCTAGGAGACTAATTCCGATTCTGTTATCCTAAAAATCTGTTTTTAGATAGTATTGTGGCATTTTGGAATTCTAAGTGATCTATATAAAGTACCTGTTGGAAGTCCCTGGAATCCCTTGAAATTATACCGGGAGTGACAGCTGGGTGAAAGAGCAGTAGACAGGCCTCTTAGTCTGGGTTGCCTTGAGGTTTCAGTGTGTTGACGAGAATGCAGGATGGCCACATTTTAAGAGCTGTTTTCCAATACAGTCAGAACTCTGAAAAGTGGACTTGTGGTTGGGCCGTTAGGGATCCACTGTCTAGGTACTTTGTGGTTTAACTAGTATATTCCTCTACCAAAAAGCCTTTTTTAAAATTTGGAAACATCAGAAGTTTGGAGTTCATCTCCTGTTTCACATATACAATGGAAAACATCTTAGTGTCTACAACATATTTTCCCTAAAGCCTTATTTTAAGTTTTCAGTAGATATATTCACTCTCCTAGCAATTATGAAAATTTGAGAATTATTGGACTAATACTAGGTTTGCCCATGTCTTCACTCTCTTTGTGAATGTATATTGTCTCAGTTTCACAAATTTATTATGAGCAATAACATAGTAGATGTGAAAATATTTTGTAAACTAGACAATATTATAGAAATTATATGCTGATAATAAATGTTTTGGTGTTTTTTTTTTACCATCAGGAAACTATTATCATTCTAATCACAGCAATTTTACTTTAGTAAAAGTAAGGTAGTAACTGGCAAATACTTCTTGTACACCTCTATGTCTTTCTCTAAATTGCATCCACTATCATGTGATTCTACAGCACAGTTTTTCTGTGCTGTAAATTCTGAATGTGGCTTAAACCTGATTCTCCCTTGAAGACTCTGCCTCCCTCTCAGACTTCTCACGGTTAGCTGTTTTCTCTTTTATATCCCTCATATCACTGGCCTGGAGTTCAGGTCTTCTTTGTTCCTCATTACCGTTTCCATACCTTTTATCTATTTCTTTGCTATAGCCACACTCTCCCTCCTCCCAATCTAGACTCATTGTATTCTTTGTCATTATATGCTACCACTCTTTAACAATACGGAACTTATTATGCACCACATATTATTCTAACTACGTAATAGATACCCCTTCATTTAATCTTTACCATTATCTCCATCTGACACGCAAAGTAACTGAGGTACAGAATTAAGTCACTTGCCTGAGATCATAGGTTTAGTAAGAAGCAGAGCTAGAACTCAGGTGTTGGCAGTGTGGCTCCACTGTTCATGCTTTATCTATGCTGCCTCCATCTCTACTGCTTCTGGCTCCATCTCACTCCACCCTATCACTCTGATTTATTTCTCCTCAAAGCACTTTTTACCAGCAAAAATATTAAATATTTGTCTATTTACTTATTATTGGCCTCGCCCTACCAAAATGTCAACTTTGAAAGCAGAGACTTTGTTATTTTATTCAGTGCTCACCAGTGGCCATAATATAGTAGGCATTTGGTGAAATTAGCTGGCTGTGGTGGTACACGCCTGTAATCCCAGCTACTCGGGAGGACTGAGGCAGGAGAATCGCTTGAACCCAGGAGGCGGAGGTTGCAGTGAGCTGAGATCATGCCATTGCACTCCAGCCTGGGTGACAGAGTGAGACCCTGTCTCAAAAAAAATTGTTTGGTGAATGAATGAATGAACTAAACAGTAGACCATGTGTTTCTATGCTTGAGCTGAGAGACTGCAAACTATCTGCTTTGCAGGCAGGCTGGTTCTTTGTTAGGGTTTGCCAATAAGGACAACTAGAAGTTTGCAAGGATAGAGGAGGTAGGGGTACTCATGCCTGCTCCCTCCAGCATTTCCCCAGCAAAGCTGCTTTATCCCAGAAGCAGTATCAGTTCCTTCCATAGCTGCTGTGGATACCAAATTGCAGTTTTTCTAACACCCATGTAACAAGCCTTATTATGAGTGCTCAGGGACACCAGTGCCAGCTGAACAATGCCCCTTCCTCAGAGATCTGAGTTCAGTTCCATGGGTCCCTTCTCTAAGCATCTAAGTTGTATCATTATAACCTTTGCCCCTCTTTATTCCCAGCTGCTGGAGGTAGTAGCTGCTCTTTGTATTACTCTCCCAGTGATTTCTTCATATTCCTTTTTGTGTCTTTTCAGTTTTCCAGTGCATGCTTAATAATTTTTTATGTTAGATTCTTTCTGTGTTAATAATTGGCATGGGTTTTGTCTCCTGTCTCCAAGCCAATACAAAACTGGTACTAGGAGTAGTCTCAAAAAATAGACCTTCAAAGATGAGATTTGGGGATTGCATTGTGTGTACTTGAGTTTGCATACAGCACTGAGTTCTGTGCAAATGTGTAATGAGATATTAGTAATATATGGTATATAGTGTCATCAGGATTATTAAAATTTTCATCTGCTGTTAATTGTGTGGAAGTGTCTAATAATCAAGCGCATCGGTAGCTGTTGACCATTATGGAAGTAATGACAACTACAAGCACTGTAGTATGGAATGGTTTTCTTCAAATGCACTGGAGCACTCACAGAAGAAATTCAAACCCAGGTCTCTAAGCTTACAACCAAAGTCATTCTCAGAGAACAAGAGAACTGCTTTAAAAATATCTCTTGTTTCTTATAGCTTGCTGAAAATCAGGCACAAAATTTAATCGTGCAGTTTGCAGAATTACAGCATAAGTTGCAATCTTGCCAACTCTCTTATGTGATAGAGAATTGATTGGAAAGGAGTGACACCTTGCGACTTGGAGTAGGGACTTCTGAGTGGATTTGTACTGAGCATGAGGTTTAGTCAATGGCTATTCCATGAAAACTAATAAAAATCAGAGGGAAAAACAATAGTACTTTAAATGATTAATAGTAAAACTGCAGTATACATTAATGTTCTTTAGTAGAGGGATCTCTATCCAGGAGGGGTCAGTCCATATGTCAGATTATCACTGTCCAATGAGTCACTGGAAATGGGAATGTTTGTTTGAGTCTGTCAACACTGAAAAATGGTGTCAGTGGGCTGAACTGGTGGAAACCATTACCGAAAGCTCTCTTGTGATTCATGGTGTCTGGTGTGCTATAGCAGCCAATCTGCTTGTCATCAGCAGCTGTCAGAATGCCTCCCTGCTTCATTGCTCACATCTATATGTGTAAAACTCCTAGTCTTGCTCCTGCTTTTAGTCACCGTTTTACTGTTTTATACCACATTCTCATTGATTCTGAGTTGGAAGAGCCACAGTCTGCACCAGCTGCTTCATGTGCAGATACAGAATAAGGCCCCAGTCATGAAATCTTTTATTGGAAGAAATACATGGTGGGGAGTTGTAATGTTGAGTGTATGGTAATATCAACCCATGAGAGAAGAATTACAGTAATTAAATGGGTAGACCTTGGAATTAGAATCGTTTTGAAATCTGGTTTAGGTACCCACTACCTGGGTAAATTTGGACAAGTTAACTAAACTCTCTGACTCAGTTTCTTCATCTATAAAACAGCAATAATCATACCTTTATAGAATTTCACAAGGATTAAATGAAATATTGGAACAGTCAAAGCAGTAGTTTCCTATGGCTGCTCTACCAAATTACCACAAATTTCATGGCTTCAAACAGCACAGCTGTGTTCTCTGATAGTTCTGAAGGTCAGAGGTCAGAAGTGAATCTTACGGGGGGATAAAATCAAGGTGTCAGCAGGGCTGCATTACTTCTTCAGGCTCTGTGGGAGAAGCCATTTATTTTTCTAGCTTCTAAAGGCCACCTGTATTTTCCCTGGCTCATGGCTCCTTCATCTACCTTCAAACAGAGTAGCCAACATCATAGCATCTTCAAATCTCTCACTCTTTGCCTCCCTTTTCTTCTTATAAGAACATTTGGCCCAGTCAGATAATTGAGGATAATCCCCTCATATCAAGGTCATCTGATGAGCAGTCCTAATTCTCCTTTGCCATATACACTAACATATTCACAGATTCTGAGTATTAGGACATGGACATCTTTGGGAGGGACATGATTCTGTCTACCACACTCAAATATTTGTTAAATAATTTATATGATATGCTTAGTACTGTCCCTGACACATAGTAGGCCATTAATAGAGATTTATTTTTTTAGTATTGCCCAAAGTTCTAAAATATTTCTTTAGATAATTGTGAAAAAGAACATGAGCAATGTGGGAGATTTATGCAAATGGTGACTAGCATATGGATGAATCTGTTTATTATTGAATGAGGAGAGCATTGGTCACCTACAGATTTTCCATGGGGTCCATCTTGGACTCTCTTCTTCTGCAAGCTTTATCTGAATTATCTCATATGGGACAGCCCCTAACCTTTAAACAAAATCAGTAAGTATGTTGTGATTTTTTAAAGTTCCACCAGGTAAACACTGGTATTTGTCTGGTTGAATATAAATGTTAAATATGTATTTGTTATAGTTAATCCTGCATCTTAATATTCTTGCAGATATCTGATCTTCTTAAACTGAGAAATTGCTCTCTAAAAAAACCTTAAGTTGGTCTGGCAAAATTGTGTTTTCCTTATTATCTATGCTTCTTATTGTTACATACTAGAAACTTGTATGTTGGTATGTCGGTTTAATATTTAAATATATAAATATAAATATATATATATATACACACACACACACACACACACACACACACACATATATAACAGGTCTCAGCGTGTTAGGATGTTTTGGGGTAATTTTCTATGGTATAACAAAACCTTGAAAAAGCTGTGAAATTGGCTATGAGCCTATATTTATTTGCAGGATCTTCCATCCCGTTTTTACCATGTGTCACCTCTTTCCCTCTTTTAAGGATCTTTAGGACCTACATGTTTTCTTCTTTTTTGTCTCTATCAAAGCCTGTTCTGGAAAAAGGAAAATCCACAGAAATGTCATTTGTAAACTTATTATAAATGTTTTTCTTCTCTGAAGGATATTTGCATGTTAGACTGCATCTCTTATGTAATGCCTTTGTTTCTTATTAAAGAAACTCTCAGTATCAGAATTAGGGGAAGGTTTTTATGTTTACAATCACATATGTGTAGAACTAATCCACCATACAGAACTGTGTATGCTCTCTGATTTTCATATTCTGGATCCAACCCCATTTTTGGAAACCCAGAAATTTCTATTTTATCTTATTTGATGCAACATCAATATTCAGTCTGCCTCAAAATACTTAATTTCAAGTAATGCCTTCTTGAAATCTCTACGGGTTGAGCTTGTTGTGATTTGATCTCTGTTAATTGATTTGGCATTCATTCTGAAGCTGCCGTTGGCAAACTGTTTTACTAACTCTTTTAAAACAACAGAACACAAATCAGAAGGGTGGTGGTATAGTTGCTTGTTTGCATGATTGAAACAGAAAACTTGTATGTAGAGTTGAGGTGAGGATGCTTTCTAGTTTTTCCAAATGCATCATCAAAATTTTCTCTCAAACCCCGTGGGCGTTACACTTAAAAAGATTTAGCCGTGCACTGAATGCAATACAGTCTAATGCCATGCTGAAATTCACAAGAGTGGGGATCCTGTTTCCTCAGTCTGCCTTTTATTGCTGTCAGTGGTTTCCAATGTGACTTCTGGTGCCAAGTGGTTAGGAACCATGTTATCATCAGAGAACAGTGCTTGGGTTTTAATGCTTTGTAATGCTAGAGCTGACAAGTCATACTTTTAGAATGAATCTCCAGAGTCACGTGCTATGCTCCATTTGTGTGTGCAGTAGTCTCTGTTGTCTACGGAGAGCTTTGACCTTTCCGCAAGAGCTGAGCATGCCCAATATAAGGACTTATGTTGTTCAGCGGAGCTAGAACTTCAATCCGTTGTACATTCAATCCCTTAAACAAAGCATTATTTCAAATGTCTTCACTTGGTAGGAGTATATTTTTTCTCAGCTGTTCTAATGCTTCCTTTGTTATGTGTACGTAAGGCTTTATACTTTCATGAAGAGTTGATGGAAATTATTTTGAAACCTACTTGACACCTTGGGGCTATTTAAATCAAGCAAATGCTAAAAGGTAATTGAAGTGTGTTGTTTCTGTGGGCAAATAGTCAAAGGGCATTCAAGCTGTGGGGTCACAGGTAATTTGGATAAAACACAGCTATACTTCAGATCCTACCATCTTATTTGCAAAAATTCTAGTCCAAGATTTTCTCTTTTAACCTTCTTTCAGTGAAGATTTACTCGGGGCGGAGGAGTCAGAAGGTAGGCTTATTCTGGATGGGGTGGTGGATTTTTCACAAGTATAATCTAACTCTAATATGTTTTTTAGAGAAACTTCTGGTAGATATATTTATGAAAATGACCTGTAGTCATCCATAATCTAAAGTTAGAATGAAGTGAAGGGATAACTATATCCTTTTAAAGTTCTTTCTCAGCAAGTTTATAATTTGTCCCTGGGGGATTTTTTCTAAGAATTTTTTTTTCTGAGCATATTTAAAAACTTTGGTCTTCTTTTTCTAATAAAGAATTTGTAATAGCCTTTCAAATTGCTGAATTTGCATTTTCAATCATTTTTTTTTCTGCTTGAGCATTTCTGCTTCTATATAATTAGAAAAATTCAAAGTAGAGCTTATACTTTTCAAATTTCTGTCAAAACAATGTTCTATTTTAAACTATGTAATATTAAATAAAAATATTTTAAAAGTAGTGTTGGACTAAACAGAAATTTTTATTTAAAGGGTTCATTCAAATTACTATACATGGAACATTTGAGCCTGTTCATATATCATTTGTCTAAGGAGAAATGGAAGTTAGGAGGAGTTCAATAAGTTACCCAAACAGTTATGAAAATTTTCATTAATATATTTGATTAACTCTGATATTCTCTCAATTGGGAGAGGTAATGTTTTAGATTTAGAGATAATCTGGAGGAGCAATTTAATGTTTTATTATATATCCATTTTGTTGACAAAACCACTTGAGTGGTTTTATATATGTTGAGCTTTAAGTCTACATATGGGATTTTGTTAAATTCTTTAATTTTCTCAGGAGAAATGGAAAGGAGAAAAAAATGTGAAGTCTACATAGGGATTGTAAGTCTTTAGATAAAAATAGGAATGTTAAGACCTCATATCGATAATTAATGGCTGCATACAGGAATGCTTTAGTCCTTTGTGTGGGGCTTTTTCTTTGAGGGGGGGATTAAAAGTAGGTTCCGATTCTAATGTCATAACTTTGTGGTTTGAACGAAAAAGGAGCAGAACCCACCTTGGTAAAGAAATTATTCTGTGGCCGGGCGTGGTGGCTCACGCCTGCAATTCCAGCAGTTTGGGAGGCTGAGGCAGGCGGATCACTTGAAGTCAGGGGTTCATGACCAACTTGGCCAACCTCGTGAAAGCCTGTCTCTACTAAAAATACAAAAGTTAGTCAGGGGTGGTGACTTGAGTCTGTAATCTCAGCTACCTGGGAGGCTGAGGCAGAGGAATCTTTTGTACTTGGAAGGCAGAGGTTGCAGTGAGCTGAGATGGCACCACTGCACTCCAGCCTGGGCAACATAGTGAGACTCCATTAAAGAAAGAAATTACCCTGTAACTATGAGTAACCTGTGGGCCCAGCAACAACTATGCCATGGCCCAAATGAAAGTGTGACTTTTGTCTTCATTGCTAAGCAATATTCATCCTAAAAGAGACTTCCTGGATTGTTGCAGCAGGACTAGGTTAGGAAAGGCAGATGGTTAACTGTTGTCACTAAGCTTCTACCCTCTGATTCCTGTAATGTAGCCTAATAAGAGCTTGATGTAATTGAACTAATACTCAAATTGATTTTTCTCTTTTGGTGGATTAAAAAGAACTGATATAAACTTCCTTTTCACCTCCCTTATCTCTCCAGCTAAATTCTGATTTAATCTGAAACAAATACTATTTATGTAAAACAGTTAGGTAAAGGAGTGTATGGGTAACTGTACATTCTTATCTGGGTGTTATAATTTAAGTCATATACCAGTGACTTCAAATTATTATATATATAATTGTTGGGTACCAGCCCCAACCCCGTACGTGGGTGCCCTTAGTCGCGACGGTGACAAGAGATTGAGAAAATGAAATAAAGACAGAGACACAAGAGTAGAATTACAGCATGGGTCCAGGGGACCAAGGCAAGCCTGGGAACACAGACACTTATAATGTGGATTATCTCATTGATCTTATGGGCGTGGAAGGGGAGGGTAAAGGAGTAGGTAAGATAGCCAGGCGCAGAGCACTTGAGATCCTTCTAAGACATGCTAAACTAGCACTCTGAGTTTATCACTGATTATTATCAGGGTGCAGCTGCATCAGAAGTATAGCAGATGAAGAGCCACTCGGTCTGACCACACCCAATGGATCAAGGGGCTTTTATCTCCCAAGCCTTGAGGACATAGAGCAATTAAAATCACTCCATATTCCGAGAACCTAGGCAGAGCCTGATGCATTCCATGATCTCTGCCCTGCAAGGCTTTTCTCCTCCTTGCCAGCTCCCATCTGCAAAGACCCTCCAAGATCTTGTGAGTGGAGGTCGCTTCCCTTCTCAGAGATCTTTGCATAAGCCCTCTTTACGAGGCCCTCATACAGTCTCTATATTGAGAAGGCATTTGTGGGACCAGAGCAGTATGAGGTGTTCTCTGTAGTTACTGCGCTCTGGGATGGTCTTTACCTGAGGCTTCCTGTTGCTGCTTGATTTCTGATTAACTGCATCAATAATATAGTTTAGTTCAGTGTATAAACTTCAGTGTTCTCTGAGCCAAGCAAGCTTATAATTATTTAGATAGAATTAACATAGGTCTCCCCCTGGCCATCTTGAACTACATATAATAACATCATCAAATCCCTAAATTTATGTGATATGTGCATCATTCACTGGCTTTGCAGGAAAATGCTCAATTTGTGTAATTTAAGAAGAGTTTACTAAGAGAACTAATTACAGAGTCTGTGAAGAGTATAGTGTTAAAACATGCGCTCTGAATGCAGAGACTCCCCAAACAGGCTTTGGGTGAGCAACATGGCTGTTTATTCACCTGGGTGCAGGTAGAGTGAGGCCGAAAAGGGCATCAGCAAAGGGTGGTGGGATAGGAGTTGGTTTTATAGGTTTGGGGTGGCCAGTGGAAAGTTACAGAAGTTACTTCAGGGTGGTTTTTTGCAAGCTGGGAGTGGGGTCATAGGTTTGCAGGCTGGGAGGGGGTCGTAGGGTGTGTTACAAAGTCCAATGACCTTATCAACTAGAGTGGGAATAAGGAACAATAGAGAATGTCTCAAAGTTAAGTAGGTGCCACAGGGGTTTATCATTTCTTCAGTCTTCCAGTTACTTTAAATTTTCCAGAAACTCATCTGGAGTGTCCGTGCCGGTCACAGAGGTTAACATGGCGTCCGTGGCACAGTCAGTCCACCTAAAAGACCTTACATGTACGGAAATCACAAAGGATACCTTGAGGCTAGTCACATCATTATCCCTGGGCTGAAAGGGGAAGGAGAATATTGGTTTGGAGGCAAGAAGAAGTGGGAGTGCTGTTTGGAGAGAGCTATGTGCAAGGGATCTTATAAAAGCCGTGGTGTTTGGCTGAGAGACTCAGCCAGCTTGAAGCAACTCTTCAGTAAAGGAGCTGGGAGAACTTCACTATTCTGTCTCCATCAGATCTCTGTTAAGTGTACCTCTGAATTCAACAAAAGTCAGAGAGCAATGTCACTCATTGTTGAAGTCCATTTGGCCCATAGTCCTGGGATAAAATGTAGGGAAAAGAGTGAAGAAAAGATCCATAATAATAAATAGAAGACAGAATAATACATAATTTAAAACTTGAAGTTTCAGAGGCTCTCAAATATTTCTGAATGTTTGTGAATAATCATATGAATATTGATTTGAATTGCATAATTTTTTTGGAAATTATTCTGAATATGTCCTAACTTACTGGTGTATTCTGGAACTAACTTTATTGAATTAATAAACACACACACACCCCTGGACTCTTATCATAGAGGTAAAGTGAAGAATTGTAGAAGCATCCACACACAAAAAAATGAATATCCTTCTATTCCAGACCTACTTGCATTTACTAGATGTTTCTTTTAGTTTAAAAAAATGACAAAAGCAGTATCTAAAAAACCAAACTCTACCCTATATATATATATCTTTTGCCGTAAACACTGGATAGAGAGAAGATTGGGACAAAAATAATTCAGAAGCCTGTGATTAAACAAGGGTTACCAGAATAAGAGATTGCAGCCTATACTTACAGTAAAACATGTTTTAATCCGAGATATTTGGGAACATTGAGACCACACTATCATATGATGCTTAATATCTTTGTTCCTTTGGCTACTACACATGCTAAACTTTGCCTGAAAAATCTATTCTTTTAGTCTGTCAAAGCAAAAAATTGGATCAAACCAAGAGATGAACCAGTAAGGAAGACTTTGTTCAATGCTATTGTAATAGGAGAGAGATGAACACACTGTCTGAACTCAACTTCACTAAAACCAAAGACAGGAGGATTTTTGAGAGA
The DNA here is from genome assembly GCA_963573385.1 of Cacajao melanocephalus. NCBI lineage: Eukaryota > Metazoa > Chordata > Mammalia > Primates > Pitheciidae > Cacajao > Cacajao melanocephalus. The sequence goes on along the minus strand of CAUYLG010012457.1, from coordinate 7,987 downwards.
CAAAGACCTGGGGTGGAGCAAATCTTAGGTCATCTGTGCTGTGCTTAATAATTGGCCTTACCCAAAGGAAAAGTAAATTTTCTCATATCTTCATGACAGAAGGTAGTTTTACAGCTTGGAGCTAAAACAAGTTAGTCTTCTATCCTCCCACAGAGACTAGAAGATAGGGGCACTATCTTCTTAGATGATCACATTTCAAAAGGATAACTCCCGGGTCCTTGAGAAAGCAGTCCTGGATTGTAAAACTGGCAAGATGCTTTTAGAAAGATTTATATCTTGTAAGAGCAGAGAAAGAATTTACAGTTACAAGTTTTTTGTTTTGTTTTGTTTTAGTAAATGCTCTAAGAAAACAGGTCAGAAAGCAGAGTCAGGAAGAAGCCTATCTGAAATTTAGTCAAGCGGAGGGGGACATTAAGACCATCTTGGTCAACTGTCATACACATTTGATTCCTTTTTCAATCTTTCATTGATCCCATCAATTCAATCATTTTACTTTGGGCATTTCCTAACCCTCACAAAGACTTCAGACATTGTCAATATATTGATGGCCTGCTACATCCATCTCTGCTTTAACTGAAGGTGCAGCTGATATAGATTCCAGCCTGGTGAGATCCACATCAGAGGACCCATTTCACCAGTACCTTGATCCTTGACCCATTCTACAGGATAAAATTGTGTTGTTTTAAGATGCTCTATTTGTGGTCATTTACTATGCAGCATAGACATTAATACACTTCCTCCTTGTACCTACAATCATATAAACACAGAGGAGAGAGAAAACTTAAAACTCTTCAATGTTTTTATGTGGCATTTAAAACGAAATAATTCTTGGTAGAATCTGTAAGTTGCTGCATCATCAGGCTCCTGTCTACTTCTTCAAGTGTATCTCATGCATGCTTTCCTTACTTGGCCTTCCCTCCAGCCACAGCAGTTTTCTTACAGTTTCTAGAACACGGTGTTTACTGCCTAATGTGCCTCCATTTTGCTTTCTCAGTTAGAAGCTCTCTCTTACAAACCTCTTCAGCTCCTATTAACCTAGGTAAATTATACTCTGTCTTCATTACTTAACATACATTTTATTATTTTTAAACTTGTTTATATATTCAATTTCTCCCACTAGACTTTAAGGTACATGAGGTCAAAAACACTGTCTAGTTTTCTCATTTCCCTAATACCTAGCAGCAGTCACTGGAACATATAGGCACTCAAAAACATTTCTTGAGAAAATAATTATTTCCCAAAATCAAGTTTCTTGAAAGTAGAATTGTTGGTAAGTTGTGTGCATATTTTAGAAACTTTGTATATTCAACACATAAAAATTGTATACATTTAAGGTGCACAATGTGATGGGTTTTTTTTTGTTTGTTTGTTTGTTTGTTTTTGTTTTTGGAGACAGTCTTCCTCTGTCACTCAGGCTGGTGTCCAGTGGCACAATCTTGGCTCACTGTGATCTCTGCCTCCTGAGCTCAAGTGATCCTCCCATGTAGCTGGGACTACAGGCAGACCTGTAGACCTCAAGTGATCCACCTGCTTTGGCCTCCCAAAGTGCTGAGATTATACATGTGAGCCACTGCACCCAGCCCCAATCTTTTTCTTCTTATAAGGATATCATCTTAATCTGATTACATCTCTAAAGACTGTATTTCCAAAGAAGGTCATATTCACAGTTACTGGCGGTAGGACTTCAACATTTCTTTTGGGGAAATACAATTAAATCCATAGCAGATGTGAACCAAGTGAGGGAGAGGGAGCTGAATCATCTGAGATTTCCAGAACAAAAGATGAAATGCCAAATCCTAAATGGAAAGAGAGATTGTGTAATGATTAGTGGGGTCATGTAGATGAGCAGAGCAAAAGAAACTTATGTATGTCTTAAGCATGGGATGAGAAACTGCTCCGTGAAATCTCTCATTATTCTACTTGAAATCTTAGGTAATTTTAAAAATCATCTATGCATGATATATTTATGAATAAGCTAATAGTAGCAAAAGGCAGTTTATTATGACAGAGAAAAGAAATAAATAACACAGGAAGAAGTTTCAAATTCATTTGGCAACAGACTTCTCAAACCATACAGGCAGGAGGGAGTAGAATGACATTTTCAAAGTGCCCATAGGGAAAAAAAAACTGTTATCAAAGAATACTGCATCTAGCAAAATTAACATTTAACTATGAAGGAGACATTTTTTTTTCTCAAACAAAACCAGAGAATTTACCACCACCAGACTTGTCTTGCAAGAAATGCTAAAGGAAGTTTATCAGTCTGAAAGAAAAAAAACACTAATGTGCAAAAGAAAACTTTAAGGTAAAAAACCCATTGGTTAAATTAAGTAAATAGGAAAATCTAGAGTACTCTATTACTGTATTTGTAGTGTGTGCAATCTACTCTAAAATCTAGCATGAAGCTCAAAAGACAAATACCCAAAAATAATAATGCTACAGCAACCTGCTAAGAGATAGATAATATAAAAATACGTACATTGAGATGACTAAAAGTCACAGCACGGGAGAGGGGAAGGTAGAGTTAAAGTATAGAATTTTTTGTGCGAGGGTTTTTTTGACTTTTGTTTCTATTATTTTGCTTGTGATGTAAGATAAGCTGTCATCTCTTTAAAATAACTTGTTATGTGAAACAACTTGGTAATCCTCATGGTAACTACAGTGCAAAAACCTACACTAAATTCACTAAAAATAAAAACAAATTAAAACATACTACCAAATACAATCACTTAACCACAAAGGAAGATAGAAAGAAAGGAAGGAAAATAGGAAGACAGGAATCTTAAAAACAGAAAAAATGAACCAAAAAATAGCAATAGTAAGTCTTTTCAATTATAACACTGAATGTAAACAGTTACAAATTATTTAATTAAAAGGCATAGAGTGGCTGCATGGATAAAGAAACAAGACCCACCTATGTGCTGGCTTTAAGAAACCCACTTCACCTATAGAGATACACATAAACTGAAAGTGAAGTGGTGGAAAAGATATTCCATGTAACTGGAAACCAAAAATGAACAGGGGTAGCTACACATATATCAGATAAAATAGCCTACAAATCTAAGACTGTAAAAATTCCAGAGCTACTTTGCTTGAAAAAAAAAAAGACTGTAAAAATTACAAAGTCATTATTTTATGATAAAGGGGTCAATTCAGCAAGATGATACGCAAATCCTAAATATCTATGCATTTAACACTGGAGATCCCAAGTGTATGAAGCAAACATTAATAGATCTAAAGGGAGAGATAGACTTCAATACAATATTAGTAGGGGACATTAATACTCCACTCTCAATAATAGACCGATCAAAAGTAACAAAGAAACAGTTAAACAACACACTAGATCTAATAGGCCTAACTGATACTTAACCTTTAACCTAACTACTGCAGAATACAGATTCTTTTCATCAGCACATGGAAAATTCTTTAGAATAGACCATATCAGGCTACAAAGCAAGTCTGAATCAATTTTAAAAAATAAAAACCATATCAAGTACATTTTCTGTCCACAATGGAATAAAAGTAGACATCAATAACAAGAGGAACTGTAGAAAATACACAAACACGTGGAAATTAAACAACATGCTCCAGAACAACCAATGAATCAACGAAGAAGTTAAGAAAGTTAAAATTTCTTGAAACAAATGAAAATACAGCATACCAAAATCGACGGGATATGGCAAAAGTAGTACCAAGAAGTCAGTTTATGACAATATTATAAAAGTAGAAAGCCTTCAGATAAACAACCTAGTGACGCTCCTCAAGGAATTATGCAAGGACAACCCAAACCCAGAATTAGTACAAGGAAAGAAATAATAAAGGTCAGTGCAGAAATAAATAAAATGGAGACTAAAAAACAATACAGAAAATCAGCAAAGCAAAAAGGTTTTTTTTTTGAAAAGTAAAATCAACAAACCATTAGCTAGACTAACTAAGAAAGAAGCCCAGGACCTGAGGGCTTCACTGCTGCATTTTACCAAATCTTTAAAGAAGAACTAGTATCAAGTCTCTCTTATTTTAAGATAAACAACTCAGAAACAGAAAGGCAATGCATCTTAACACTTATAACTGGGAGCTAAATAATGCATCCACATGGATACAGAGTGTGGAATGATAGACAATGGAAACTCAGAAGTGTCGGGGGTGGAAGTGAGGGATGATAAGAAATTACCTAATGGGTACAATGTATGTTATTCATAACACCAATGAACTTTCTTGATGCAGGCTTGCCACAAACTTGCAATTTGTAAAAAAAGTGCGGTATCTGTAAAACACAAAATAGTGAAGTGTAAATAAAATGAGGTATGCCTGCAACTCCCAAAGATCTCATCTTTAAATACCATAACTTTGGGTGTTCCAACATATGAATTCATGGATAAAGAGCAGGGCCACAAGCATTCAGCTCATAACACCAATGCATGTGAAAAAAAGAATTATTCAATTCACTATGTTTGCTAGGGACAATATAGCATTAATAAATTTAAAAATATTCCCGGATTAATGTAGTCATAATTGTTATTTGGCATGTGGTTATTACATCGTCTCCTATGATTGTATTTTAAAAGTTTATTTTCTCTTCTTAACTTTCCTCAGACTAATGCACAATATTTTTGCACATTGTTTAATCAATATTCATCTTTCTAGTAAAATTCTTGAGTGATATGAGTTAAAATTTTATCTGTATTCCAAATCTAATACAATGCCATCTACAGCCTGCTTAATTGGAATTCCTCCTTTTCATTGCTTCAATTTAATGTTTTTATCTTCAGCTGGTACAGCAGCTCATGCCTGTAATCTCAGCTACTGGGGAGGCTAAGGTAGGAGTATTGCTTAAGCCCGGAAGACTGAGGCTGCAGTGAGCTGTGACTGCACCACTGCACTCCAGCCTGGGTTACAGAATGAGATCCTGTCTCAAAAAACAAAATAAAAATAAAAATAAAGTTTTTATCTACATTGAGGCATTCATTCCCATATAGTTACTCAGCAGAGTCTAATGTGACTACTTAAAAAGGTGCATTTTATCTCACTTGGCATGTATTTAGACTCATTCTTTTAGCTGCCAAATTTGGGGTAGAACTACACTGTAAAATAGTTAAATAAAAATTAAAGTGTCTCAAGATGTTTTAGAAGATAAGCATGCCTTCTATATTTTGATAATAGGCTGTTGAATTACTGAAGGCTAAGGATGTAGAAAAGGAGCTTACATGGAGATGAACTTCAGAATTCGTTTTTCAAAGAGTAGTAACTTCCTTTCAGGTCATATAAACATACATTGATAGAACAGCCTCACATATGTTATTGGTTGTTTTCTACAATTGAAAATAGGCATTCCAGCACTTTGGGAGGCCGAGGTGGGCGGATCACGAGGTCAAGAAATCGAGACCATCCTGGACAACATGGTGAAACCCCGTCTCTACCAAAAAAAATACAAAAATTAGCTGGGCGTGGTGGCATGCGCATGTAGTCCCAGCTACTTAGGGAGGCTGAGGCAGGATAATTGCTTGCACCCAGGAGATGCAGATTGCAGTGAGCCGAGATTGCGCCACTGTACTCCAGCCTGGCACCTGGCGACAGAGCAAGACTCTCTCAAAAAAAAAAAAAAAGAAAAAAAGAAAATTGCCTGCAACATTCTCAGTTCTGCTTTACTGTCTTTGATAATAAGATGAAAAGAACAGATTTGAAAGTTTAAAAGCATCAATTTCAGCAATTAGAAAGTGGCATTACTGGAATTTACCTGATGTTCTTTTGTAGACAAATGCTTTTTTCAACTGGGCTTGTTTCAAAAAGTAGATGTCTCACTTGCAGCCATTACCTGAGTGTATACTGTTTAAAAGTCCTAGGAACACCACTGATGGAATCTTGAAGGCAGAACTGGCTATGATGTCATAGACCCTTGAAGGAAACTTCTAAAAGTGATATCTAGTCATAAGAGAGACTAAGCAAGAAAGATGCTTACTGAATAAGGTGGGATCCAACAAGAGTGTGGGTATGAAATGCAATAACTTATGAATTACTTTTTTGCTGAAGGAGCTCAACAGAATGACACCTAAGATAGGCAGTCTCCGACACTTGGTACATTTGCGATTTTTGGTCACTACTTGAAAATTAATAAGTTTGAAATCAATCGTTTTAAAAATGGAAGAAAGTGAAGACCATGATCAGCCTATCTCAGCATGGAGGCAAGAAATTCGAAAGAGAAGACGACCCAGTCAACCAATGGTAGACAAATCCCAGCAAACTGATATAAAAGAGAAAAAGAAACACACGACCATGCAACAATCATCTAGCCCCAAAGCTACCCATAGTATTGGTAATATTTCTGGAAGCAAAGGCAGCTACTCTGCCAATGCCTATGAGTCTCTCAGAATATCTTCTGAACTTCAGCAAACATGGACCAAGAGAAAGCGTGGACAGGAAATGACTAGTAAGTCTCTCCAGACAGATATCATTGTAGAAGAGAAAAAAGAAGTCAAGTTAGATAAGGAAACTGTGGTACCGGAAGAAAAGTCAGCTGGTGTTAGAGAAGCGGGTATTGAATTGCCAGAGAGTGTTCAGGAAGTAGAAATTCCACCAAACATACCTTCAGTTCAACTAAAAATGGACAGATCTCAGCAGACCAACTGTACTGGAGACTGGACCATGATGAACATCCCCCACGTAGAAAGAATGGACAAGGAGCAACAGACATTCTTTAGTGAATCAGACATAGTGGTTATTTCCAGGCCAGACAGTTCTTTAACAAAGTCAAAGGAAGGTGCCCTGAAACATAAATCCTCGGGAAAGATTTTTGTTAGTGAACACCCTGAATTTCAACCAGCAACAAGTAGCAATGAAGAAATTAGGCAGAAAAGTATCAGCAGAACTTCATTTACTCAGGAGACTAAAAATGATCCTCTGGTACTCTTAGAAGATGAGCTTAAGCGAGAAGTGACTATACCTGTTGTACAAGAAGGTTCTGCTGCTGAAAAAGTGGCTCCTGCTGAAATAGAGCCTCCACCAACAGAAACATTCCCAGCTGAAATACAGCCTTTATTAGCTGAAGAGTCCACTGCTAAGGCAGAGCCCAGAACCACTGAAAACATCTATGTCCAAGTAGAGCCACCAACTGAAGAGACTCCTGCTGCTGAGGCAGCCACTGCAGTTGCAGAGAATTCTGTTAAAGTTCAGCCTCCACCAGCTAAAGAGTCTCCATTAGTGGAGTTTCCTGCTGAAATTCAGCCTCCACCACCTGAAGAGTCTCCTGTAGAGCTTCTTGCTGAAATTCTGCCTCCATCAGCTGAAGAGTCCCCTTCAGAAGAGGCTTCAACTGAAATTCTGACTCCACCAGCTGAAAAGTCTCCTTCAGTAGAGCTTCCTTCTGAAATTTGGTCTCCCTCATCTGAAAAGGCTCCCATTGAAGTATGGCCTTTACCAGCTGAGGGTGCCCTTGAAGAGGCCCCAGCTAAAGCAGAGCCTACCACTGCTGAAGAAACCCTTGCTGAAGCTCAGTCTCTATTACTTGAAGAGGCTCCTAGAGAAGAGGCTCAGGAACATCAGCTTTCAACAGCTCCGGAGACCCCTGCAGAAGAGGCTCCCGGTGAATTTCAGTCTCCATCAGCTGAGGAGGTCGCTGCTGAAGTTCAGCCTCCACCAGCGGAAGAGACCACTGCAGAAGACGCCTCTGCTGAAATTCAGCTTCTAGCAGCTACAGAGGCTTCTGCAGAAAAGGCTCCAGCTGAAGTTCAGCCTCCACCAGCTGAGGAGGCCCCTGCTGAAGTTCAGCCTCCACCAGCGGAAGAGACCACTGCAGAAGAGGCCTCTGCTGAAATTCAGTTTCTGGCAGCTACAGAGGCTTCTTCAGAAGAGGCTCCAGCTGAAGTTCAGCCTCCACCAGCTGAGGAGGCCCCTGCTGAAGTTCAGCCTCCACCAGCTGAGGAGGCCCCTGCTGAAGTTCAGCCTCCACCAGCTGAGGAGGCCCCTGCTGAAGTTCAGCCTCCACCAGCTGAGG